>JAJJWW010007858.1:0-41838 GCA_023531295.1 Papaver armeniacum | reverse complement strand
CATGATCATATTGTATTATGCCCGTATCATCCTCGAAATATTTGGTTTTGTCCTTATCAATCGTGCTAAAAACAACCAATTACATCTTTCACAATACAAGAAAACTCACTAAAAAGCAAAACTATTATTATACACTACTATTACCAACACCCGCACTACCATAAAACCATCCACCGCCACTATTTCTTCCACCAATAGTAATGTTACCGCCTCCACCATCTCACAAACACCCGCCACCGCTATACTAAACCTACTTAAACTACACCATTAGGAATTAATATAGTTTTTAGTAAATTTATGTATTTATGTCGACATTAAAGGGACATTTATATAGAAATTTAATTAATCATTTATCTTTGCCAAGGACAAATCCCGACAACTATTTACATAAACAAATCGATAATAAATAATTCACATATATCTGTTTTGATTTATAGTCGCTCGCTTAGTTATTACCTAACATGGCAATTGATTGCACCAATTTTTTAAAATGGACATGTGTTTTATCGAGTTTATTTTAACATTAGAATGATCAACCACGCTTTATACTCTTATAATATAACGTTACACATTTTGTGTGCGTACTTAAACTAGAGATAATATGTTTTTATTCACCAATACCCGCCACCACCATAAAACCATATGAATCCACTTTTTTTATCCACCACTCACCTAGCGGAGCCAAGGGTTGACTAACCTGCTCTAACCCCTTAAATTTTTAATAACTTCATAAATTTTTTAGTTTATTTTATAAATAGTACTTTGTCCATATATATTTATGGTTTAGTCCACCAAAGTTTACATGTTTCTTTTTTAAAAAAAAATAGGCCTCTCAATGTCAATTTTTGAATCCACCACCGCCACCATCACTCGGCCGCCCATCCCATGTAGGTTGTTGGACGCAATTCTAATTTTCAATCACAAATGCCATGTATGAGGTTTAGATCGAACAAAATTTCGTCTAATCGATTAGTTTCATTATTATTTTTCCGTATATATGCTTTTTTGTATTTCAATCAATTTTATTGCAATCATGAGGTTGGATATAGTGAAACATAGACTTTTGTATCCCATTTTACGATAAAAGAACAAAAATAAATATAATTGTGCTTGGCTCCGCCCTTAACCACCACTAATCTGTCTGCCTCCACCTCTTCTACTACTCATTGTCGTTAAAATGTCTATTGATTCTATTTATCAAAATAACTTATTAATAGAAATAAATGTTATAATTAATTAAGAAAATATTTATAATTAAAAAATGATTAGTCATTTATTATAAGTAATTAGTGAACACTAATTAATAAAATACTTTATAATGAATAGAATTATTTATTATGTAGCAAATTAGTGAAAACTAATTAATAAAGCAATTATGGTATTTAAATTGAACAAACCACCAATGTTGATTTATCTTTTCTATCAATTCCAACCAAGGTGGAAGATCATAGTTAGAGGCCACTCTTATGACACAACAGGTCAAGAGTTCGAACCTCCCCGCTATAATTTTTGAAATTCAACATCTTGTATTCATTTTTCATTCATAATATCGGAATTAATGCCACGTGTGCGAGTTGTAGGGGGTGGTCGTAGGAGAACCACATCCCTTGATTTATCTTTCCCACGGACAAATCCCGACCACCACTCGCAGTAAACTTAGCCTAGCTTTGTTTTGTATTCTTGACTAGGCTTCACTCCGGCCGGTAATCGGCACGGAGTTGATCATTGTCTATATGTTCATTGCCCAATTTATATCACCAAAACATGTCTTGTCGCGGATCATATAAAAAAAAAAAAAAGATACATAACCCATTGGTTGCCCTCCATCAAATCCAAAATGGTCTTGTACCAAAAGACAATAGGTAAACTTCACTTAGGTGGCCACAAATACGTTTTCACTTTTGGCATAACAATGTTTTCTGTTCTTAATTCGTGATTCCATTTTTTTTTCGATAAGTATGAAAATTGGAATCGATTAGATGTTAACCCTTACCCTGGGAAGGTGTATTCCCATCCGATGTTTAATTTCGTGACTCTTTAACCCAACCGCAAGCACCTATCGGAAAATGAAATTGCAAGAATCACAATGACTCGCCGATTGATGATATGTCATCTCGCTTAGAGAAGTTCTTCTCCTCTCTAATTGTTATTCCAAAACGTTATCATGCACGATGCTATACCACTGAGCTATATCCGATTGATTGATTTTTTTCTTTTCTACACCTGATTAACGCCAGCTAATGTGGAAATCGCCGGAATCAAATCGATAAGTTGACCGAAATAACATCAATGCCACTATTAGTTTCTCACCGTAACGGCTTGTGACTCGGATTACATTTTAGGGCCTTGTTGTTCCAAAACTTATGTTGTCCGCAAATTAAGAGAAGTTGGGAGGTTAACCCGAAGGTGAAGTTTCTTATTCTTAGTTTGTTACATGCAAATTAAGAGAGAACTTGAAAACAACAATCCATCCTAAGGGAGCTCTAAAATAAGCACATGACGCCGATGGATTGTGCATTAACCTATTACTCGGGTTAATGCAATTTGTTTCCATGGTTTTTTTTTTTTTTTTTGAGAATTGCTAGGTTGACCGTAATAGGTGTTTAGAATAAACCATCGAATGAAACATATAATGGGACCAATCAAAACCGTTACCATCCCAATAACATATACATTACACTATCAACGTTAAATTTTTATCGAGTTGTTTTTAGGGTAAATTGCGGCCACTCGTACAATCATTTTTTTTTTTTTTTTTTTTTGTATTATAACCAACTTTATTTTCACATAGAGTAAGAATTCCCCACTACCCGACTACCACACTCGACCACCTACACTACCACCACCTGTAACCGCCCATCACCACTACCTCATCACCATCATCACCGGCTCCATGGACCACCAACAAATACTACTCCAATTAATATTATTATTAACAAATTTATTATTTATTTAATGAAAGTATTTATTAGGATAATCATAAGACATTTATAAGGAAACATTAATAAAATATTAATGATGAAAGTATATTCATTAAGAAAATTGTGAGACATCTATTAAATTAAGATATTTATGATGTAAGAAGATATTAATATTAATGAAGATATTAATTAACATAATTATAAGACATTTATAATGAGAGATTAATAAAATATTCATTATAAAAAATGAATGATACAATAATGATGTAAATAACCACAACCATAGATTTAGCTTCCCAAGAATGAATCCAGTAGCGTCCTTTATCTAAGCTAAGTTGTCCATGCTTTGTTTTATATTAGAGAAATGACAAAAGTTACCATTAAATTTATATACAATCAATTTTTTTACTATTTCTTATATTGTATTCTTTAAATATTATTATTTTTTATTATTTCGAACTATTTTACTTTATTTAATTTGTCAATGAAGAAAATAAAAATAAAATAAAAAATAAAAATAAAAATAAAGATTAAATAATTAATTAATTTTAGTTTCATTTTTGTTTGAATATATATATACATAAGTGGTTAAGGAAACTACTTTTCTTAACAATCATAATGATTGTGGTAATTAGTATGAACATTAATATTATATAGTAAAAAAATTAATTATTTTTAAACCCAATTAAATTGAATAAAACTTCCATGAGAGATATGTCGTTGTCTATTTGCTATAAACAACAATGGTTGAATCGAAATTTTACCAAAACTCTTCGATCGCTTTTTTAATCAGCTCAACTTTAATTAATATTTTACCAAACGTCTAATCGCTTTTTTCTCACAAAGACAAAGACAAAGAACACACAACGTAAAAGTGCTTTTACAAAAGTCGCAACAATACCAAACTAAGCCTTAGTTTTGCCACCCAATAAATATACCCTTATACAACAATATAAATACCCCTATCATTTAAATACCTTATCCATTAGAAAATAGATTACCTTAATACCCTCACTTACAATATTATTTTCCATTTAAAAATGTTATCCATTAAAAATATATTTTTCTATTATTTCATTTCACCACCACTAACAAAGACCGCCGCCACTAATCCACCGCCGCCACCAATCCGCCACCACCACCACTCCACCACCACCACTTACTAAATACAACCACCAACAGCACTGCCGCCACCACCACTCCACCACCACCACCACTTACTAAATACAACCACCACCGCCGCCGCCGCCGCCACACACCGCCGCCGTGTCAATATTAGGTGTCAACCAAGGTTTGAAAAAGGGTCACTGGCTGTCACTCGACACTCAGGTGTGACCGTTGATAATGCGTTTCTCAGTGTGAGCACGCTTTGGGCCAAAAACGCTATATATAGTCAAAAACGCGTTTTTGGACGCTTTTGAAAATAACTGGCGTTGTAACTGCTACATAGGAAATAAAAAATTATTGATCCGAATTTCCTATGTAACGGTTATAACGTGCGTGGAAAACGCTTTAACGAGTCTAAAAACGTTGTTACAAGGTATTTTAATTTTTAATACTCCCCACGCCCCTAAATAGATAACCTATTAATTTTTAAATTTTGTCCAACTAATAGATGACCTATATCATTAAGAAATTCTAATACTACCATTTTATTTGATTATTGTTAGTATAAGAAATGTATATAATTCGATAGTCATGTTTATATTCTTTACATAGGTGTTTTAAAATGCTTTTCACTATACAATTTACTGAAAGTTTGATAAAATTCATGTCAGTAAAGCTTTTCACTATGCTTTTCACTATACAATTTACATTAAAGTTTGATAAAATTCGTGTCCAAATCATGTACCCATTTTAGTCTTTAAAATTCGTGAATCCAACATATGATTCTCGTTACACTTCCGATCGCTTCGACCATGGTGTTCAACATATGAACAAAGGATATAATTCTAATACTGATATAATAATGAAGTAGGTAACAATAATGATGGTACTAAAGGAGGTTATGATAACGATAATGATGGTTATTATGATGATGATACTTATGCAAACGAAGATAGCCAGTACCCCGCTATGATGCACCGATACCGATACGGGGATACTGATACGGTGACACTGATACGGGGATTCGTCAATTTTCATAAAATGGGGATACTAGATACGTGGGATACGTGTATTTATCAAAAATATATTTAATAGAATAATAATTCACTCTACTAAAAATTCATAAAATAAAAAATCCGATAGATACTATTTTGATTATTAAAGTGAGCAAATATTAAATTTTTAGCAGCTTGGGTTTCAGTCTTACTTATGTTAATGGAATGGATAAAATCACATGTACTCCGATTTCTCTCTAAAACAACATGAAAAACATGACTGCCCAATAAGCCTTAAATTTTTCTAGCATCATTTTTTTTAAGCACCATAAAAATAAATACCAAGTCTTTTTTCTTTATAGTCAACAAGTTATTATGTTTAGACATAATTATTCAATATGATCATGATTACAAATAACTATAAATATTTAGAATTTTAGATTTTATGTATAAATTTATAAATATATAGATTTTGTATTAAAAAAAAAAGATAGATTATAGGAAGTATCCCCTTATAGAGTATCTGAGAGGTCTCCCAGAGTATCCCCTACCCTTTTTGTAATTAAAAAAAGGTGACACTTTAAATGGAGTATCCGATACGTATCCTCTGTGTACCCCAAGTATCCGATCACGATATCGCACCGATACGGCACATCGTCACCAATTTTGAAGTATCCGTGCTTCATAGGTACCTCGACAACGATGACTATGATGTGGAAAGGAACCGTCAGAAAATAGAGAATACTTGAAAAAGGTGGTGGTCGTAGTTGGTTCGCGTAGCTTTTTAAATGATGAATACTAGTTTAACAATCCTATATGTTTTAAATTTGTAGTTTTAATCCTATAGTTAGTTTTCTTGTATCATTTAAAAATATTTAATTCGAGGTTTTCAGCTTTTCAATCCGGAGAAGAAAAAAATCAAAAGAAATGGTAAGAAAGTTATTTACACTGCTATAACGATGCGTGATAACGGAAAACAGCTTCTAAAAACGCACGTTAAAATGTTATTTAGAAGAAAAAACATTCAAACTAATTTTAGAAAAACGCTTACAACGTGTATGAAAACCGAAAACGTGTACTATAAAATCGCTGCTTTTTCGGGTTCGGGATCCTCACGCCACGCGTGATATGGGTGTGACCGCTTTAACGGTCGTTTTTCTAGAAAACGGACGCTTTTAAAACCTTGGTGTCAACAACTCGAAGTTGATCCAAAAATCAAAAGTTCAAAAATATTTGTCAAATTTGGTTGTTGATTCCATTTTTCTATTGTTGATACATAAACATTGGTTGTTGACTTCCTAAACTAAGGTCAATTTTTATTGTTGATACACAAATATTGGTTGTTGATTCCATTTTTCCATTGTTGATACACAAACATTGGTTGTTGACTCCCTAAACTAAGATCACTTTCTATTGTTGATACACAAATATTTGTTGTTGACTCCTTACACTAAGATCAATTTCTATTGTTGATACACAAATTTGGTTGTTGATTCCATTTTTCTATTGTTGATACACAAACATTGGTTGTTGACTCCCTAAACTAAGGTCAATTTCTATTATTTGTACACAAATATTTGTTGTTGACTCCTTACACTAAGATCAATTTATATTGTTGATACACAAATTTGGTTGTTGATTCCATTTTTCCATTGTTGATACACAAACATTGGTTGTTGACTCCCTAAACTAAGGTTAATTTCTATTGTTGATACACAAATATTTGTTGTTGACTCCTTACACTAAGATCAATTTCTATTACTCATTGACATTCAGAAATGTAATGTAATCACTTACTAATACAAAAGGGTTGTAGAAAAGTGTTACTAACTGAAAAGAACTTAATGCTTTTAGTGAGTTATATGCATACCCATAAACCGCATAAGCAAGTTAAAACTCATACTAAAAGAACCTACATGAGAGACTATGTGGCAACCTGCTAACTATGAGCACCTAAAGATTTCTGCAGATCTAGATATAAATTTTAGCATGGAACTGTAAGTAAATAAGATGCCATTAGTTTACACATACCTGGCTATAAATTTATCGATAGTTGTGGTGGAAGAATTGACAGTGATAAGTAGGTAACTTGTGCGCCATTTGACCATAATCCTAGTATTGAACAATTTCATATTGCCTCCGGAAACTACCAGCACCTCCATTGCAACATCCATCGCCAACACCGTTACAGAAAACCACCTACCCTGCAACATCCACCAGCAGCAACCACCACAACTCGCTACAAAAAACATGACCACCGCCATAGAAAAGATCTCAGCTATGTAAAGACCGTTCTTCGCTCGAAAATCGAATAAGCTATGCAAACATCTCGTTGCTCAGAACCATGGAAAATTGTATAAGAAAGAAAACACCAACAGAGTTTAGTAAAACCAGTTTTCCAGCTTAGAAATGAAATCTGTATCATTACCAACAAGATTTTCCCCGACAAGATTATCACTTGCACAACCAAACTTTGTTATTTTCAATACATACACATAGTTAATAATTTCAAAAATACATAGAACGGGACTCTAAAAAGAACTAACCAAGATCTTTTGCCATATTTCTATGCCTTTTATCAATCCTTAACTCAATTATTAAATGCTACTTTCAACACATTCAAGATCTAATTTTAGGTCTCACTCATTATCGACCATATATAGTCACAACAACCATTAGGGAAGTAAACTCAAGCATTAGACTAACTCATTCGACACCCCTCACCCGTAACGTACCCGGCCTCAAACCATTGATTGATATCACCACCACCACCACCACTACCATCCTATTACCATAATAAAATCCACCACCATCACCTCCACCGCACCAAAATCCATCACCAACACCATTGCTCGCAAACACAAAAATCACCACCACAGCCACCACTACTACCACCACCACCGCCGCAAACACAGAGAACCACCACCATAACAACAACAAACAACAAGCACCACAAGCTACTACTAGCCGCAACAACACCACAACATCCACTACCAAAGATATCCATAACAACTTATCCTATTACTCTAGATTGACTAATTTGTAAATTGATCTAAAATTCCAAAGACCACCAACATAAACAAGTGGAAAGAATTGAAACACACCTTTCTAAATCGTACATGGAAACTCTAGAAATCATTTTTATCACATAAATAAACTTAATTGAACTTAAAAACCATGATTTTGATCAATTAAAAAATCAACTCACGCAAACTTAGATTATACTCATCGCTCGATTCAATTTTTGTTGATGAACTTTCGATTTCAGCTTGTTGATGATGATTTTAATCGACTTTTCTTCATCGATACAAAGACAAATCTTATAGAAATGATGTTGTTGATGGATCCTTATAAAGAAGAAGAAGGAAAGCCTAACACTAAAATTCTGATATCGTTAATTTTTAGGATGATCACGTTGTTGGTGGCGAGCGGAGGTGGTAGTAATTGCAGAGGCGGTGATGGTTAGGACGATCACGTTGTTGGTGGCGAGCTGAGGTAGGTAGTAATTGCGGAGGCGGTGATGGTGGAGGGAATTGAGAGATGAAGAGAGGACGATAGACATAGAAATTTTAGATCTGATTTTCGGTAGAGAATATGGAGGGTAGATGTGGTATTAATGATTAAATGAATCACCTTCTTAAATATAAAGGGTATTATTGTTGGTGCACAAGGGTATTTCTGAAGCCCATGAGAAAGAGGGCTATTTATACAATTACCACTAATGCACCTCACTTGAGAAACAAGATTCGGTTTGCCTACCGAGAAAACTCAGTTTTCGTTGAAAAAGTAAATACGGAACCTGAGTTTATATATATACTGCTTTTTCTTTTTTTATATGATATTCCTGATAAATAAGGAAAATTTCAACGGTTTAGATGTTATACAGGGGCGGAGCCAGCTTTTGAGAATTGGGTGGGCAGGTCATGAATGGGTGACAAATTAGGGGTGCAAAATGGATAAAAATGGATAAATTTGGCTAAAATATGAAAAACTGGGCTTGGAAACCAGAGGGGCTGGGTGGGAAATTGCACACCCACCCTTCCATGTGGCTCCGCCCCTGATGTTATATAAAATTATTGGAGACAGAAACTTGACTTAGCAAAAAGAAGAAGACGGGAACTTGGTTTTTGTACAGACACCGAGTTTTCTTGAAGTATTTTTGTAAACGGAAATTGAGTTTTGTAAAAACATTCATGTTCATTTTGATTGATTAACGTACAACCTGTGATATTTCAATTATAAAGATAGACAATATAATGCGGAAGAAGAAATAACACCGACACCAGAATTTTGTTAACGAGGAAACCGCAAATGCAGTAAAACCCCGGGAGTTACGAACAAAGAGATAATTTTAATCGGTATGACTCAACATAAGAAAATCTTACGGAGTGGATAGTGCAGTAACAAAACAAAAGTGTGATCACGAGTAGATCAATACTGCGAAACATTCTCAGAAAGTTTGTTCTATTTTTAGTTCAGAAAACATAATAGATTTAACTTTTGAGCATATATGAGATATGGGTTCAATTCACATAATATAAAGGACGTATATATCTCATAAGACTTTGCAATACATTAAACTAATAATGATTAAATACTGCAAGTTCATCTTCAAAAACTCTAGAGTTCAAATAAATAAATCTAAAAACATGCAAGATGAAAATCGTTGGAAATAACTTGTATAATCACAATATTTGCTATACCAAACCCTAGTTATCCTTCTCGAACACAAGAATAAATTCTCACGGGAAGTTTCCTAGTACGAAAACTTATAACTTATATGTAGTCATCTACTTGAGATTTGAAAGAACCAAGATCATCTGTTGCTTTTTCCAATTCAGTTCTAAGACGCTCAAGATCCTTCTTAGCCGCAGATAATTGATCGAACACAACTCCAAAGTCTCTCATGAGATTTCCAACCAAATCATGCAGCATAACCGAACCTAGCTTTGTCCCTTCATGTTCTTGAGCAAAGTAACAAGATATGGTAACAGGATTATCGTAAAACTCAACAATTCCTTTAGTACCAGTATCCTCCATCTTCTTGCTATCTTCCTTTGTGTTATTTAACATCCCAGAAGTATTCATAACTTATGGTAATTCACGAGTTATAACAATACTCGTGAATTACCATAAGTTATGAATACTTCTAGGGTATAAGTGTTGTTAATATATATATTAAACACGTTTTTAGGGTACGAAAACTGGAGGAAGAGAGATCCTTTTCTAGAATCTTCTAAAGATGATTGATTCATTACTTATACTGGGTTTCGACCATTCATGGAGCCACACATTATTACGTGCTCGTGATCTCATGGGGTTCGCGACCCAAATTGTTTCGGGAGGTTCATGTGACAATTTCAACTTTGTTCTTAGCTCGATAAATGGAGACTTAGAGCACAAGATGTAGTTGATATCCACATTATGGACTTTGAAAAGACTGTCCCAAGGACGGCCTTATGGGAAAACTTGGAGTTATGATTTAACGCATAAAAATATGTACACAAAACAAGATATACAACATATGCCAAAAAAGAAAATGGTTACCTTTCTTGATATAGATGTGCATCCTCCTTCAAAAGTATGGGAGGAGGCACTGCTTACCATAATCAAGTTATGTTATGGTGTGCATCCATCACGTGCTCATCATGAACAACAAGATTTTTTGGTATCTCATTCTTGTTGAAGTGTCCGTTATGTATTTAGCGTAGCTTTATCTTGGAAAGGGCAACTCAAAGGATAGAGAAGTAGAATTCTTATATGAATATAGCATTTTCCTTGTCCTTTTAATGCCTATCCGTGATGGTGGATTTTCATTTAAGGTTAAATTTGTAAATAACCGAAAGCTCATACGCCGACATCTTGTAAAAGATAAAGCCATTTATAAGTGACTGGATACTCCTCACTTAATTCACCAAGAATGGAGCATGTAGCAACAATCCCATTCCGTGAATACACGAAATTCCTCTAGGTTGGAGCATGTAGCAACAATCCCTTCCTATGAATTTCATATCAACCTTGTATTTCCAAGTACTCATTATCGCTGTGGCATGACGACCGAGTGTTACTCTTACAGCAGTAACACGAACCTCCAAGCACTATAATGAAACCATGTACGAAATACCCGTGATGTGTCGATTCTCGTGTGTTATACTAGCCCGAGCCTCTCCGTGTATTATACTAGCCCGATTGAGCCCTCTGTAAGTTATACTAGCCCGATTGAGCCCTCTCTCGGTGTTATACTAGCTCGATTGAGCATCCTGGACCGACCATATCAGCCGGATATGATTCGATCGCAGCCATCCAACTCCACAAGCATGATCGATGACCCGCATCAATTCCATCACCCCAAGCGTGTATGGAATACACATCGCCGACTCCGCATGGTCGACTCATTGGCCTTTGCTTGCCAAGAAACCGTCCATACCAAGCATTATGGACTAAAACCCTAAATTAGGGTTTGCGTGATATTACATGTGCCGCAAAACTGCCTCAACCATCCATCTTCGCAGTATAGATGGAGGGTGTAGATGTAGACTCAAAGGGCCCTGAGCATGTCGACACAATCACCATGTGACCGCCTACACACTTGCCCAATTCGGTCAAAACCAACCATGATTGGTTACAACACATTCGCCCGCCCGAAAGAGCATGGTCGCACGGCTTTGCAAGCCAAAATTAGGGCTCAAGCCATCACGCGCGTCCATCTTCTCCAGCACGAATGGAGGGTCACGATCAAATCGAGCAGTGTCCGGCCATACCAAAGATGACCACCGTGGGACCATCTACCCTCATGTAATCGGCCAACGCATATCATGCCCGGCTAATCCAAAACGCCCGCCCAAACATGCGTGGTTACACTTCCCAAATTGCAAATTGATCTCGACCGCTCAACTTCACCTGACGAATTGAGTGGCTTAGATCACGCTTTCATGGGATAGTCGGCATAGGCGTGAACATCAGCCTACCATCTTCACGCCAAACCAGTCCGCCAAGGCCGACCAAGCTAGGTCGTCTTGGAAAACGCCACGGAAAGAGTGTGGCGCGCGGCTTCATGCAGTATCAAACTTCTATCGCAAAATCAATCTCGACCACTCCTCTTTGACTGGCCAAATCGAGTGGCCCGCGATCACGCTTTCATGAGGGAACGAATACGAGCACCTACACCATCATGCCGCCAACACGCATGTATGGTCTGGTCCTTCCAAAATCCTTCCCATGCTTGGTTTCGACCAAGTCGGAGAGTGATGCTTGCGCACCTCTTCAAAAACCCTAATATTCATTAACTGGCCGCAGATGAGTGTCTCAAGGCTCATCTCATCCGTCCAACTTCACCAAACTTGGTTATACAACCCCGGTCAGAGTCAATTGGCCGGGCAAGGCGTCATTACCCATCACCTTACCACACTACAATGCAAGCACTCGCATAAATACACTAACGATACTTCACAAGTATCGACTTTCTTAATAACGCAGCTTATTCAATTCAAGCATTACATGCTATCTTTCGTGGATCCACGATCCACATTCCGACATCAATCATGTCACAAACTGGGGGATACATACTGGGGTATTGGTCTGGCGGTTTACAGCGTGCAGTGTGCAACGCGCCATCACAAGAACGTGTTAGGAAGTCATGGACGGTTAGAGATTGATGAGTGCCAAATAGTGCATATTTATACACCTTTTTATTGGCATTTTACTCATCTTTTGCGCTTATAAATCAGATATTATCCCAGATTCTGTGTTTTCTCTGTTTTCAAGAATAAATATTTGTATTAATTAATTTTGTGTTTTTAGGTAATAAATAAAGCTCGAAGAAACTGAGGAGCCCAAAGAGCGAAGAATTGGAGTCAAGCTGTCTATGGAGCAGATAGCCAAAGCCCGCGCGCGAACCGGGCTGCAACTCCAACAAGGAAGACATGGGCTAGAGCTACCCACGACCCGGATCCGAGCCCGCCACTCGAGCCGCCAAGATCTCGCCCGGCTACATCCAACTGCCGCTCCATCGCTACATCTATCTCTCGATGATCCCGCATAACACTAGATCACACCGAGACCGGCTACCATTCTCGTCCGTTCGCGATCTTCCTCAGCTAAATCCGACGCTCGCTGACGTCTTCCCATCATCGCCGATGCAACCGCCTAACACCCTATCAATCCTAACCCTATACCCTATCGAGCAAAACCACTTCATTTCTTCTCTTCTTTTCTTTTCTTCTCTTCCGAGTGCAGCTCCGCAAAACCCACTCCTCCACCTCCTTCACCCGACCAAGATCCCTCACCGCCTCCATCATCACCTTCCCGTCACCATCACCGCAACTGCCACTAATCAATACCACCTTTAGTTTCACTCATCTCTTGCCTAGCTTCTCTAACAACTCTAGCAGGCTATGAAAGAGATAAATGGAACTAGGTTAGGTTCCTGTAATCAATCAAGTGATGGAGTTCTCAGAGCCGCACGACAAGGAAGAGGAAGCGATTCTGTAGAGTATGGGTACTCTATTTTGCATTTAATTTTTACTTTGAGAAATTTAGGGTTTGGTTTTTAGGGATATGTTTGCATGTATAAATAGAAAGGGGGAAGATGATTTTAGAGCACGCCCGGTTAGCCAGAGGTGTCATTTAGGTTTAATTTCTGTTCTTTGTTACTTTAATTTGATGTTTTAATTTAGTGTGAGGGTTTCAATGAAACCCTAATTCCAAACCGTGTTGAAACTCGTTAAATTGTTCTTGAAGTGTTTAATATGATTAGATAGCTTCAATTTAACATATCAATGCTTTTCTCTCACAAAGGCATACCAAAGCCATGGATGCACTCGTAGTTAGGTTATATCTCGTGTTGCATATGTTTCAGCTTCTTACTTCCATTTTTAATACTAATACCCTCGACTTGTTGTTCTTAATTAGACAACTAGTACTTAGGATTAGTACATTAGCCGATATTTGAAATATCATTAGGTGAAACCCTTAAGATGAGTGGTAGAATTGACAATCTTCACTCATCTGACATAGGAACAAGACATTTAACTTAGTTGAAAGCACAATAAGAATTCAGAGGTGGATTTGCAGACCTTAGCAACCCCTTAATTTCACTCGTTACCTCGCTAGAGTCACTCAGCTTCATAACTTAGCCGCTTCTGCAACCAAAAATATCTTTGTTACATTCTCGTTACATTTTGTCACTCGTTATTACTAGAACTCAGCAGTTAGCAAGCCGTAGAATCAACTAGAGCACACCTCGCTCTCGTGGATCGACCCAGTACTCTGCCGCGCCTCCACGACGCCGTGCACTTGCGTGTATAACCCGTAGGCCAATTTATTTATCTATTTTTCTAGCCTACTAAGTTTTTGGCGCCTGCTGCCGGGACTTGGCGTGTGCCCCGTTGTTCAATTGCTTGCTTTATCGATTTTCCATCCTTGTACATATCCCCGTATATACCTGCACCTTTTGTTTTCATCAGTAGCATCATAACCTCGTTGTAGTATAACTTAGCTTAACTGTGGCATTTCAAAGATCTTGTACCGCATCCCGTTAATTGCATCTTAGTTACTCTATCATCTCCATCTCGCATTCTCATATTATCATCTCGTAGTTGTTAGTTTTGCTTTGAAGTCGTTTAATCCATTTGTCATTATAACTCGTAACCCTGTAGCATAGTTGGTCCATATTTGTAGTAACTTGCATATTAGTGTTAGAATCACTCTTCAAGCCCCTGTGTCAGTCCAAAATTACTTCCCCCCCTGTGTCAATGTTGATACTTGTCTCTTTGCTTTAACCTGTGAGGTTTTGGGAACTGAGAATATTTTGCTGAGATAGCAGAATCAGCTCGAGCTACTATGCAAGCCTAAGGGAGGGGAGACAAGGAGCAGATTCACATAGCCGAGCAGCCTGCAACCGCTGCCCTCGCCACCGCTGCGCCTGAGCTCGCGAATTGGAGGTGCTTGCCAAAAGGGAGAAAGACGCGCCAGGCGCAGACTTGAGGTTAGGATCCTCGTATGCCACTAAACCTCCTGTATGCTCAGTGCCATTTATGCTCAACCGTAACTTTGTGCTAAACCCCGTGTGAGACCACCTCCGAGCTCTATTCTGTTGACAAGAGGGTTAGTGTGTAACCCCGAAACCTTGTCCGAGCTCAACCCTTAGCCTCGCATCATTCCATGCCTAGTGAGCCACCACACTCCGCAAGACCGGCCGGGCATTTCGTCTCAGGCCGTGAGACCCGTCGCCGCTCAACCCTTGGTCTACCACCGTATAACCCCGCACCGCATTTTTAAGACTCACTTGTTACTAATCGAAATATACTTCACTCCAAGTGCCCTCGTACCTTGTGTGAGCTGTTGAGCCAAGCTACGACAACCCCTTTGCATGAATTACCCTGTCAAGACCTTTGTGAGACACATGTTAACCGCTAGCCTCGAGCTACATGTTTGAACATAGGAAACCTTATCAACTCGCTCCAGCTTTATCCTCGTCAACTTTGTGCATCGGTGAATTGATATTAGTCGTGCTATCTCGCTCAACCTGCACCTCGAAGCCGCGAGTTGAGCTGCCATTGAGCCGTGAGTTGAGCCGTAGAATTTTAGCTACCCCGTGCTATGGTTAACTCCGAGCTGCACTCAAGGAAAAGCACATAACCGAGGTTAGCCTCGGGAGTAAGCTTACCAAAGCAAAGATTTTGTGAGTCTCGTAGCGGTTGAATGTTTGAACTGTTGATGATAACATACTATGTTTGCAACTCCGAGCATGATAGAATAGCTACCTTGACCCTTGCATGCTTTAACTCGACCAAATAGATCCATCTACTCCCCCGTGCAAGCTTGTGCAAACCTCGTGACAGACCCGAGTCAACCGAAATTGTATGCCATCAGCCCGTCAACCTTATCGCATTTGTAAATTGGCTTTTGCATCTATGTATGATTCTCGTGCAACATGATCTATGCTTAGCCCGTACTTTGAGTGACCTAGCCAAGATAGTTAAAAATCTCAGCTGAAGTCAACTCGAATGAGTTGATATCAACTCGCAGAGTTGACACAACTCATCTCGCCATGTAGAGCCTAAGCTGCAAGAATCTATGCATAAACCATCTGAGCTGCCATTCTCCAGCCCTCTGAAGCTGCGAGTTAAGCTGTAGTTAAGCTGTAGTCGAGCTGTGATTGTGCTGGGAAGTCTTGGCCTTTACAAGGCTGAGCCTAACCTTGACCTTGTGCTTCATCTTTAATCTATGCTTGCATCATGCACTAGCCACCATGTCGTCACCATCCCCGGTCGTCCGTGATCCGCGCTTGTTAACCCTCGTTGACATCCCTTGCATGCTCTGTGACTTGTCTTGTGTTGTCAATCCTAAGCTTGGCTGTCAACCTTATCTGTGCATAACTGGAAATAGACCTTGAATATCATGTGACTTGTTGAATCTGCTGAGCCATGATCACATGCTGAAATTTTCTGTTGTTCTTGTGCATCTGTGCTTCAATTGTGCTGTGTACAAGCTGTGAGAGCATGCCAAACTAGGCTGAGCTGAATTGCCTTTAGCTGCCTATGCATTTTATTTCCTTGGAATTTGCCAAGCTGTGCTGTGCTGTGGCCTGCATACAATGTGTGCACAGGCTTGCCAAGCCAAGCTCAGCAAGCATTTCTCTGTGCTTAAAATTGTGAAATTGTGTGAGTGACATACACCTACAGCCTAAGTTGCCAACTCTATGGCCTGCAAACTTGCTCACCACTGGCCTGGCAATTTGCCTTCAACCCATCTGCTGGGCTAACACATCCTGGGCTCTGTGAGTAAACCAGCCCACACACTGGGCTGCCAAACCAAACTGTAAACTGGGCTGAGAACCACTAACCTGGGCTGCATAGGCTGAACCCACATAACCTCTGCTGCTGGGCTTAAACAAAACTGAGCCCACATCCTCACTGTGCAACCAAACTCGAAGCTTTGCAACCACCTGAGCCCACATAACTTGGCCTATCTTATCGGGCTGCAAAAGACTAAGCTAAACACCAAAATCCCAAACAAACCAAAGCAACATGGGTTCCCCACATAAACCAAAGCTTCCCAAACAAACCAAATACCCACATAAACCAAAGCTTCCCAAACAAACCAAATCCCAACAAACCACAGCCCATTTTCATGTTCTATGTACATATTTTCTATCAGTTGACTCGCAATTCTTTAGATTGTTAGTAAATTTTTGTAGGACTTGTTAAATTTTTCTTTTCTTGAATCGGTTGAGTCTTCTTGTGCATATATTTGTGCTAATCCGATATGATCTCCACCGAGAATGTTGGATTTTGCCTTGACTAACGAAGCTCAACCTCGCTCCCGCCGACATTCCTGAATCTCTTCCCTTTTCTCTTATCAAAGCATAGTTCTCTGGTATGTGACTCGTTTAAATTTTTTCTATTTGTAGACACATTGAGGACAATGTTTGATTTAGGTTTGGGGGTGCATTTGCATTTAGAGTTTTTAGTTTTTATTTTGCATTTAGAGTTTTTAGTCTTTTATTTTACCTTTTATTTTCAAAATCAAAAAAAAAAAAAAAAAAAAATTCAAAACCTTTTGTAAATAACCTCCAACTTTTAGAGATTTTAGAGTCACTAGCATGCTTTTAGCTATGTTTACATAGAGAATCGACCGAAATAACGTAACTTGGAAGTACCTGAAAACGCAATCTGGTTCCTTAGTTGATTAGAGCGTTAAAGTTGGATTTAACCATACCTGAGGGCTAATTAGGTGCTGTTTAGATATTCTGTAGTAGAATTGTGATCACACATAGTGGAGACTACCCATTTTACATCAAGTGAGGCACCAACCTTCAATTTTTGCAACTTTCTAGAAAAGTCAGTAGAGTGTGTGTCACCGTACGTAAATTCCTGGTAGGAATGGTGAGCTACCCAACTTCGCACCATTTTCAAAGACTACTTTTGATCTCTTGAGTGCTAGTTTTTGTCAATCATGAGGGTGACGTCTAAAGATGAAAACTCCTTCTAAATACCGATTTGTAGTTAGCATCATTCTCTCTCTCAATCAAGCAAGACCCATAGTAAACACATCATCGTCAAGCAACCTGAGTGTAATCGTAATATCGAAAGAAAAATTGATATAGTCCAAGGTTTATGTGCAACAAAGAAAAGAAAATAGGATGAGAATTAATAAAATTTATAAAATCAAGACAATACAAGTTGTGGAAAAATTGAGTGATAAAGTCCTTTGTCCATGGAGTTAGTTGTTTCATTATTTGTATTTGTATTTTTATTTTCACTTTTAGAAAATCTAACAAAAAAAAAAATATTAAAAAAAAAAATAAAATAAAAAAATATTGTAGTTTATTTTTGCTACCACCATGGTAAAGAAGAGTTTAAAAAGAAAAATCCAAACAACAAGGAATTTGAGTAGAAAAGTTAAAAATTGTCAAGTTATGTGAAGTTTGAAGTTCGTCATCAACAATTAAGATCGAAGACCGAAGATTGAAGACGCTTTCTATGGTTTCTTATGAGAGAGTGATATTAATTGCCGATCGGGTGAGAAGTGAGTGAGTACTCCCACCCCTTACTAATGGTTGATTTTCCCTTCTTAGAGATCATTAGAAAAAGATTCTTTTGTCCACACTTTTGTGGAGTCTCCAGATTTTATTTCTAAGGTTATCCTTCTTACCTACAACGTGTGCAGGATTTCTCTTTACTCCCGCCTCGCACACATGAGAGACTAAAAAGCGATCTTTTTGAGTGCAATTATCATAAAACCCTAATGGTGAGGCAGAAGTCGAGACTTATGATCACAATCGAATCCGAATTCTTTCATATGGTATGGTTACTTCTCGCTCAAAGACTTAAGGATGAGAATGCGTTCTTCGATAGTTCTAACTTCAAGCTACTAGCATGCAGTAAACTCTATGTCCTCATAGCTCCTCGGAGGCTTGAGACTCTTTTACACTCGAAGTTGGAGAAGGTTTTGTGGGTACACCTCTTGTAAACCCTCACGAGACTACAACTCGTCCACTAGGGACACCTAGGGGTTTAAAGGCTTAGTGCATACGCTAAATGCATTCGAGAGACTCGCGATAGTGGGTATAGTTAGGATTTCTTCATTTCTGTTTCACTTGAGGACAAGTAAAATTCGTGTTTGGGGGTATTTGATGAGTGCCAAATAGTGCATATTTATACACCTTTTATTGGCATTTTACTCATCTTTTGCGCTTATAAATCGATATTATCCCGCATTCTCGTGTTTTCTTGTTTTCAAGAATAAATATTTGTATTAATTAATTTTGTGTTTTTAGGTAATAAATAAAGCTCTGAGAAACCGAGGAGCCCAAAGAGCGAAGAATTGAAGTCAAGCATCTATGGAGCAGATAGCCAAAGCTCCGCGCGAATCAGCTTGCAACCCAACAAGGAAGACATGGGCTAGAGCTACCCACGACCTGGATCCGAGCTCCGCTCACTCGAGCCGCCAAGATCTCGCCCGGCTACATCCAACGGCCGCTTCCATCGCTTACATCTATCTCTCGATGATCCCGCATAACACTAGTATCACACCGAGACCGGCTACCATTCTCGTCCGCTCGCGATCTTCCCAGCCTAAATCCGACGCCGCTAGGCCTTCCCATCAATGCCGATGCACACCGCTAACACCCTAATCAACCTAACTCCTATACCCTATCGAGCAAAACCACTCTCATTTCTTCTCTTTCTTTTCTCTCTTCTTCCTCTCTCGCAGAGCGTAGCCTCGCAAAACCCTACTCCTCCACCTCCTTCACCCGACCAAAGATCCCTCACCGCCTCCATCACCACCTTCCCGTCACCATCCCGCAACTACCCGCACTAACGCACCACCTTTAGTTCTCACTCTATCTCTTGCCTAGCTTCTCTCAACAACTCTAGAGGCTAGTGAAAGAGATAAATGGAACTAGGGTTAGGTTCACTGTAATCAATCATGATGGAGTTCTCGAGAGCGCATCGACAAGGAAGAGGAAAGCGATTCGTAGAGTATGGGTACTTCTATTTTTCATTTAATTTTGACTTTTGAGAAATTTAGGGTTTGGTTTTTAGGATATGTTTGCATGTATAAATAGCAGAGGGAAGATGATGTTTGAGGGCACGCCTGGGTTAGCCAGTGTGTCATTTAGGTTTAATTTCTGTTCTTTGTTACTTTAATTTGATGTTTTAATTTAGTGTGAGGGTTTCAATGAAACCCTAATTCCAAACTGTGTTGAAACTCTGTTAAATTGTTCTTGAGTGTTTAATATGATTAGATAGCTTCAATTTAACATATCAATGTTTTCTCTCACAAAGGCATACCAAAGCCATGGATGCACCGTAGTTAGGTTATATCCGTGTTGCATATGTTTCAGCCTCTTACTTCCATTTTTAATACTAATACCCCGACTTGTTGTTCTTAATTAGACAACTAGTACTTAGGATTAGTACATTAGCCGATATTTGAAATATCATTAGGTGAAACCCTTAAGATGAGTGGTAGAATTGACAATCTTCACTCATCCGTCATAGGAACAAGACATTTAACTTAGTTGAAAGCACAATAAGAATTCGTAGGTGGATTTGCAGACCTTAGCAACCCCTTAATTTCACTCGCTACCTCGCTTAGAGTCACTTAGCTTCATAACTTAGCCGTTCTTGCAACCAAAAATATCTTTGTTACATTCGTCTACATTTTGTCACTCGTTATTACTAGAACTCGCAGTTAGCAAGCCGTAAAATCAACTAGAGCACACTGCTCGTCTCGTGGATCGACTCCGTACTCTGCCGCTGCCTCCAATAGACGCCAGTGCACTTGCGATGTATAACCCGTAGGCCAATTTATTTATCTATTTTTCTGGCCTACCAGTAGATGAACAGAAAAGTGGGCAAGACCGGTCGTGTATCACCGACACACAACTCCACTACTCCATCATTCCACTACCTCCACTTCCCACGAGAAACGTGAATGAGGCTCAATGACTTGTATAAATAGGTTCTCCGCCCTATTTCCGAACAAGGAATAACGAGAACAACACAAGTTCGACGTACGTAAAACCAAGTGTTAATACAAAACCGTATTCAAACACTCGTGAGCTCCGCTTGCATCAACCGTAAGCTTGCTCATCTTTCGTCATAAGTCATAAGCAAGCCAACACCTTCACAATCTCAACACCTTCTTCGCTTCCTCCCTAAGATCAACCCCATCTCCTTCACTTTGTGACCGAAACAAGTCCGGAACGGCCATTTCTTGGTTTAGGCCGGACTTGCACGTATTGATCTCTCGAATCTACAAGCACTCACCGCGCAAAGGCATTTGTTGATGGTTTAGATTCATTCCTCATCCACACCCCAAATTACCAAATTCTCGCAGGAGTAGTTTTCACCCATCAACAATTGGCGACCACAAGTGGGAGGTTGATCTATCTGCTACAAAAAAATCGAATTCTCAATTCTTCTGCTGTCGTGTCACGATGTATCTTCACCCGTGAGTCCGCAGTGGTTCGGATATCATGGGAAGCATAGCTGGAATGTTGGAGGATGTCTTGGCGAATCAAGCCAGTATCACTGTAAGGCAGAGCGAGACATTTCGCCTTTGAATGACATAGCAAAGACAATTACGAGAAGGATGCATCCGCTCCGCAAGAAACGGTGAATCCTTAGCTGTGGATCACACCTTTACCAAATGGAGAAGCAAGAGGAGCACGTAATCGCAGCATTTAATCGTAAGAGATGGACAACATGGTCCAGCATTTAAGGAAGAGACTTGTCCGGAGTACTACAACGTCCGCCGTATAAAGAAAGGGAGCCCGCAGCTCTATGGAGCCCTACTAGAGGATTTATATCTCAAAACTCTTGTCGAAGCCCAGGAGACTGCTCCAATCCGCGCCGACTTTTCAACCGACTGGAGAAACGCTCGAGGAAGGAGAAATCAATCAGAAATGCCTGAATACGTGAGGATGGGAACGTTCAACTCGGTCACTCAAGCAGTTGACATTGCGACATCTTCCACATCCCTCTCGCCTAGGCAAGCGATCCGCAGATGTGACTGGCACTCTGCAACTTCATCCCCTCCTCCACGTCAAAGCCACGAGAGACATCACAACGCCCGCTAACGCAGAAAAGCTAGACTCAAGGTACTTACATTTCCCCTTCCCAATGAAGAAGATTCTGGAGCCGCCGGAGACGTGGGTGCGAAATGGAGAGGTGGAGCTACCCCCGTATGGCGTCCGCCATCGATCAAGAAGTAATGGACCCGAGGTACCGTCATTACCACCGGTTCCTTCATCACCCCACCGCTGAATGCAACGCTTGAAGCGCATTGTTCAGAGAAGCTTGGTTCAGAGAGATAGCTTGCAGAGGATTTTCTTAGAGAGACTACTCCGGTTTGATATAAGTGAGACTTCAAAAGGCAAGTAAGTTTTACTCAACAACTTTACAAGAAAGATAGTTTAGAATTCACTGGGGACTTAGCATCCCGCACGTAGAGAAAGAGGCTCAGTGATCAAACGCCATGTTTGTTTCCATTCGTACTCTCCCTTTACATAACATTTGCAATTTCATGTAATATGTGCAATCATTCATGACCAAGATGCAAATCTCATTTAACATAATCTCTTTCAAAAGGGATGTTCACAAAACTATCTCAAAATAAGCCAATTCAATTACCTATTAATCCAAAACCGGAAGTCAAAGAAAATCCTCACTATCACTCAAAAAAGAAAAGCATATAAGAGAAAACGCCAAAGATATAGCACGAATACTTCAAGGAAAGTCTTTAAGCAACAACTCATCCTTCTCGGGCAAGAGAGACTTTCATCCTTCAAGCACGGCCCGCTCTACTCCCAGCTCTTTAGACAACCTCTCAACCTCTTCTTCCCGGCGAGCAACACAACCGCTGAAGGGACTTCATCATGTAGTTTCGGAGCTCCCGAATCTTGGAGAACCCTTCGAAGAACCAAGGAGCATCGAAGCCGCATCGCGCAAACACGTCCGTATGGCACCTCCAATCTTCAACCACCTCTTCGTAAACCTGCTCCACCGAGCCGCAGCTGCTCATCCCTCGGATAGAAACTAAAGCTTCTTGGACGCGGTTGGCCAATGCAAGACGACTTTTGAGCTTCGTGGTGGTAGCAATATGTCCGTGTTTCTCCCATATCGTCATGTACAACTCTTTGAACCGAATCAGCACGTCGAATCCACCAACCAACGCATGTCCCGGATAAGGAGTAGTAAAAGGAGGATCGAACAAAGCCCCGTGCCGCATCACCGTAATTCACCAACCGCAAGAGCCTTGTCGGCTGCAGGAGGCCTTCGAAGGAGTCACCACAATGGCCATATGGACCGGAGCATGTTCAGGACGAATTTCAAGGGGAGCCGCCCCAACTACAAAGCAGTGCCGCTCTCTTTCACTCGGGTGCTAATTTCCATCACAGCCTCGTCAACAAGATCACTAAGGGAAGCGCCTTGTTCCACCGAGCTTTCATCATCTCTCGTCGTGGTCCGAAAAGGAGCGGCTTCTCCGCACTTCTCAAAGATGAAGGTCAGCACTCGCCGTACTTCTCAAGATGAAGATCGGAGCTACTGTGCTCCCGAAGGTCCGTACCGCCGCACTTCTCAAAGATGAAGATCAGCACCGTCGACTTCTCAAAGATGAAGACCAGCATCGCCAACCTTCTCGTTTTGAATACGCGCCAACCTTGTGAAGGCATTATTTTTCGAAATTCCCCGATTTCAAGCAAGGATCGTTTTAAGAATTTACACCGGAGAAATAAAAGAGCCTGAAGAGATTTAAATACCTCGCATATTGGAGGAATTGAGGATTACCGGACCGCATGCTTGCCTCTTGAGCCTCTCTCCTACTTGGGGACCGCAACTCTCAGCTCCGGTCCGTTTGGCCGGAAGTAGCTTCAACCGAAATGCTTCGTCAAGACGTCGAAGATGGTTCACCACGGGGATCTGTCACAACACTCTCCGAGAATCCCCGAAAACCAACAGCTGCCTCCTCCAAAATTCCTTGTACTTATCTGGCCACCACCGGTTTTCTCCCAATAGGCCGTAAGGGAAGGCTCACCCGCTCTAAGAACACGTCAGCATTAAGACTATTCAGGAGAAATTCCTTTGAAACTACCGGTGGACTGGATGAACTGAACACCCCGATCAAATCCCATTTGACGAGCAGCACTCGCTAATATTAGTACGGAGTCATAACAAATTCTTCGTTAAATAGAGACGAGACATATCCTCGGAATGCAATCACGCAGTAAATAATTTCCCGCATCTCATGGTCTTGACATCGCACGCAACACAACGCCAGGATCGTCGCGAAAGGTCTTTGGCTGAACGATGGAAGAGTGAATCGCCCCCATGGACGAAAATCTACTGAAGAAATGTTGTCAAATACCTCCACAAGTTTCGCACCGGCTTTAGGGCGCTTCTTATTCCATCTGAGTATTCTCGAGCCGCCGTACAAGTTAACGAGTGAAGGTGCAGGAGTAGGAGCATAACTTCTGAAGTGTTCCCATAAGAGCGCTTGAAGAAAAGCGAAGTGAACATGCGACTCCACCTTCTTGTACCCGTTAGAAGCATGCATGTCCATTGCTAAAGCGTCCAAATGAGAATACAAATGATCCAAGGAACAATGAGCCCAGAGGAAGAACTTCACCCTTCGCCAACCTTTATAGCAATCTTAACAAGCTCACCTCTTATGGTCTTCTTCCCGAACCATCATCAAATATATCCTCGGATAGCCATAAAGACAAGAACGCAATCACGCTCGAGCTCATTTTCCAACTCTTGATTCAGCTCCGGTCCGCAGGAGACCACTCCGACACCCACCAAGTATAAAAGCATCTCGCATCTTTTTCTCCTCCTTGTCCGCACTCGAATCCCTCCGCCTTTTGAAGTATAGCATCATAGTTACTTTGTTCCGCATCGTAGAGCTCGTAAGAAAGACTTCCAGCAACAGTGCAGTTCATTAATGCAGCTACACTCTCCAGTGGTAATAGTCATTTCTCCCCATCTAGCTATGGTCGTGTGAGTAGAAATGCGCCACCGAGAAATGAAGGTAATCAAACCCGCCATGTCTTTCTTAATTTCAAGAGTGGCAGATGCCATGACCGCATTGAGAATTTGCGCTTTGGTCAAATTCTCCTTAATGCCCTTATTACTCAACATACGTCTCATCCATCCTTCATAAGAGCCCAAATGGAGTATGGCAAATCTTGAAGTCAATAGAGAAGGCGGATATTCATTTCTCTCGGAGACAAAACCTCATCACAAGTGTCAAGAAGAGAATGGGTCAAGATCCATGTTTTCTCGAATCTGAAAGCAAGACTATCTTATGAGAAGGATGTCTCCTAATGTTTGGAAAAGGCGAGGTGAACAACTCATCATCGATGTTCCAGCATATCTTTGAAGTTGTCAATACTTCCCGACTGGCACGATTATTCCGTAAGACATACTGCCAAGAGTTCTTTTCTTTCTACCGCAATGAAATAAAACAGGAGTTAGAACTCATATGAAAGCGCATGAGAAATGTAGTCACACAATGTTGTTACACAACTCGCATCGGAGCATACAATGGTCAGTCCAAGCATCATTCAAGTCCGGGTATTGATCAAGCTTCTAGATAACTCAAGTTCTCAAGTCCTGGGGATAAAATGTCAAGACCCCAGATAAATTCCCGCCTCCGTATTGGTTTCAAGTCTGGGTACAAATTTCAAGTTCGATGCAAATTTCAGTCATATGTGTGAATAAGACCCACGTTCCGGGACACGGCGGGTCCACATTCATCCGCATGCATCATAACGCGATTTTCCTTATTCATGGGAATCGTGTTCACGGAATTCAAGCCAAATGGTGGAGAAAGCTGCATGCACATGTCTTACAAAGGTGTTTACCTAATAAATTAGGTTTTACCTTTTTTTTTTTTTTAAAAAAAAAAAAAAAAAAAGACCGAAACTTACCTTGACGGGCGCAACTCGGAACGGACGGCGGCGTGTTTCCGCAACAATTCCGCAGCTGCAACAAGAACGTTCGACGGCGGCAGCAAGGTTGCGACGCAGAGCAACAAATAAAAAAAAATTCAAAGAAAAGAAAGGAGTCTTGGTCTCTTTTTATAGACAAAAATTAGAAGAATCCCACTAGAAAAAGGATTCCTTCTTATTTGGTTTCTTGATTCAAATACACGAAAGAAAGAAACCGGCCCCACAAGAGGATTCCATACAAGCGTAATTCGCGGGAGAATTAGCGGCTTTACCAACACTTCTTCCTAAACTCCTTTATCCCTGCCTTTCTCACGTATGTATGTCACCATATCATGCCTACCACACAATAGTGTAACCATTATGTGCTAGGCAGTGGGATCTAATGTTGATGGTGGATTTTCGTTTAAGGTTAAATTTGTAAATAACCTAAAGCTCATACGCTCGACATCTTGTAAAGATAAAGCCATTTATAATGACGGATACTCCTCACTTAATTCACCAAGAATGGAGCATGTAGCAACAATCCCATTCTCAGGAATACACGAAATTCCTCTAGGTTGGAGCATGTAGCAACAATCCCTTCCTATGAATTTCATATCAACCTTGTATTTCAAAGACTATTATCAAATTACAGATGACGATCGAGTGTTACTCTTGGCGTAGCAACACGAACCTCCAAGCACTATAATGAAACCATGTACGAAATACCCGTGACAAAGTTGATTCTCGGTGTGTTATACTAGCCCGAGCCCTCTCGGTGTGTTATACTAGCTCCGATTGAGCCCTCTCGCGTGTTATACTAGCCCGATCGAGCATCCGCATCGACCATATCACCGATACGATCTCATCGCAGTCATCCAACTCCACAAGCACGATTGATGACCCTGCATCAATTCCACTGTCCCAAGCAAAGTATGGAGATCGTAATATCGCGACAACAACACTTCGCGAAGACAATGGATAACAACATTGCGAGTGAGTCGCAGAGGGTTAAATATGAATGACACACTGGATGACGATAGGAAGATATGAAATCTGGCGAAAGTTAAGAAGTGTCGCGAGTATGAATATTTGTACGTCTGCGACACTTCGCGAGACATTCCCGAAAATAAAGGACAACTTAGCTGTCATTCACTATGTATTACCCTATATAAAGGGATGAGTGAATTTGTGGTGGGGGAGTTCTTTTTGGGATTGAAAAGCAAGTCATTAGGAGAGAGAAACAGAGAGAATGTTTGTAAGTTCTTAAGTGTAATTCTATTTTCCTGTGTAAACATTTCAAGAAAATTATTAATAAACATTCATAATTGTTCATCTATTATCTTTTGAATGGATTAGTTATACAAAATATAGTGAGGGGTGTATTGTGGGATTTCCCGCAACTACATATTGGCGCTAGAAACAGGGACCCGAAGAAAGGAAGAAGGCAATCGAATCATTCAAATCAAGAAAATGAAAGAAAAAGAAAATGTTAAATTAGACGAGGCAAAGGAGAAAGATATGGAGTACAAATAAGCACAAAGACAATGATTGATGAGTTTCATGAAAATATCAAAGGAAGAATACACAAGCGGGATTTTGAAGGAAAGAAAATCACAGATAGAGAGGTGACATTGCCTTTAAAGAATGGGAAAAGCAAAGGATAACATTCACAAACTTTCGTAAATATCTAAAGAAAATTTGAATCACACATCTCCACCGGTAATCACAATAAACGCTGCAAAGGAGAAGAATTAGTAAAGGCAACGCAAACATGGACTCGGAAATAGAACTTTAATCGATACACGAAGCTTGGTGAATATCATGTTTTATCATGCTTACAAGAAAATGGGATATAAAGATAAAGAAATGATTCCCACGGCCTACAATATCCATGGTTTTGGTAAATCCATAACAAAGGTTAAAGGAGAAGTAAAAATACGAATTCTATTGGGAGACATCGAGACACGAGTAACCTTGTGTGTAGTGGACATGGAATCGCCATACAACGTATTGCTAGGGAGACCATGGGTACACGCAATAAAAGCTGTAGCATCAACATTTCATCAATGTATCAAATTTCCCACACCAACTGGAATCGGCGAGATTAGAGGAGATGTGGATAAAGGAAGAATATGTTATCAAATTGAAATAAAATATCATGAAGAGCAAGCAAAGAAGCGAAAGTATCGCAGAAAACTGGCGAAAGCAAAGCCTAAAAAAAGAAGAAGAATTTAGAGTTTACATGATAAGAGCAAAGGAAGGAAAAGGGATACCTAAGCGAGATCTCTGGAGAAGAAAATGAACTCGCGAAAGAGTTGAAAGGACCAACCCCTATGGGAGAATCGCAAGCTAGTTACGTCGCGGCAGAGCAAACGAAAGAAGTGAATGTCTGAACTAATGAAGAGCCCAAGATGTTGAAGATTGGGACCAAGATGGAAGCGAATGAGGAAAAAAGGATCGTAGAATTGTCCGCGAGACTATAAGGATATCTTCGCGCGGAACATGGATGATATGCCCGGTATAGATCCATCGATAGCTTGTCACAAACCGGAAATAGACAAAAGGGTGAAGCCGTTCAAGCAGAATTAGAAAAATCGCAATAGCTTATCACCCCCAAATAGAAGAAGAATTGCGTAAAAATGCTAGATGCAGAATCATCAAAGCCAAAGAAAGTATCCCGAATGGATAGCAAATATGGTTATAGTCCCAAAGAAGAAAAAGGGGATAAGAATTTGCATAGATTTCACCGATTTAAACAAAGCTTGTCCTAAAGATAGTTTTCCATTGCCGATATCCCACAACTAGTCGAATCAAAGCAGCAGAAATGAAAGAATATCATCTCTCGACGGGTATAAAGGTTACAAACTGCATTCCTCTCGCCGAGGAAGACCAAGAGCATACCGCTTTTTTCGCTCCAAGGGGGTTATATTGTTATACAAAAATGCCGCTTTGGTTTACGAAATGCTGGAGAAACATACCAAAGAATGGTAGAAGAAGTGTTCGCAGCACGGATACATAAAACACTCGGAAGTATACGTAGATGATATGCTCGTAAAAAGTAAGAAAGCAGAAAACCATGTACGAGATCTGAGAGAAATCTTTGAACAGATGAGGCGATTCAACATCAAAGTAAATCCGAAAAATGTACCTTCTGAGTGGCATCTGGAAAATTTTTGGGTTATATAGTATCAAAGGAAGGAATACAAGTCGACCCAGAAAGTGAAAGCAGCTTCGCGATATGCCAACACCTCGCGACAATAAAGGATGTTCAAAAGCTAAATGGATTATTAGCATCACTAGGAAGATTCATTTCACGGTCATCCTGATAGTGCAAACATTTTTTCAAAGATCCCGAAAAAAAGGATCGAAGTTTAAATGGACAGACGAATGTGAAAAGGCTTTACAAGGAATTAAAGAACATCTAATGGAAGTATCCATTATGCAAAAAGCAGAGCCAGGAGAGGAATTGTTGGTATACCTTGCGACAACGTCGCACGCGTTAAGCGCAAAGATTGCCGCGAATAGACGCTGGAGTAGAAAAACCGATTTACTATATCAAGAAGACTTTTAATGCCGCAGAAAGGAATTATTCAAGATTGAAAACTAATCCCGGCGTTAGTCTATGCAACATTTAAGCTTCGCATATATTTTCAAGCACATACTCGTCAGTGGTGGTAACAAAAGTACCAATCGAATCAAGAATGAAAATTCAAAAGATCGGGAAGAGTTGAAAGGTGGAATGCCCAAATAAGCCATTATAAACTCAAATATGAAATATTATCCTCAACCAAGTCACAGGTAGTCGCAGACTTTTTAGCAATTTCCTTTGAGGAAGATGAAGCAAAGGATGAAATGATGGATGTAGAAGAAGAGCATGGAGACCCAAATGATTTGTTAACCGAACCAGATAGGTGGGAAATATTGGTAGACGGATCATCAAATGGAGAAGGTAATGGAGTGGGAATTGTTGTGATTTCGACAGAAGTCAATAAATTAGCTTTATCTTTTAGATTGGAGTTTGAATCCACAAATAATGAAACTGAGTATGAAGCTATAATACATGCTCATGCGATTCGCAATAGAAATGAAGTTAGAAAATGTGAGGATTACCAAGATTCGCAATTAGCAATTCGCCGATAACAGAGAAATACGCTACAAATGAGCCATCTTTGCAAAAGTACGTAAAGCTTGTCAAGAATTGTCAAGACACAGATACCAAAAATGAGGTGGAGGCATATATCAAGGAGAAATAACAATGACTCGCAGATGCTTTTGCCTTTATATCAAGTATGATGACAGACCCCATCGCGAGGAATATCAAAATACAAACACTTTTGGCACCATCAATCAATAAAGAAGAAGAACAAGAAGCGGATGCAATGTTAGTAGAAGACATACCACAATGTCGCGATAAAGACTGGAGAACAAACTTCACGCTTACCTGATGAAAGGGGAGGTACCAAGAAATAGATTAGAAGCACACAAATTGAAAAGCCGTGCAACGAATTATGAATTAAGAGATGGTGTGCTTTATCGACGATCTTTTGATGGACCTTCACTTCGATGCTTAACAAGGGAAGAGGGAGAAATCATATTGAAGATGTTGCATAGTGGAGATGCTGGAAATCATAGCGGTGGAAGATCTTTAGCATATAAAGCAAAAATGCAAGGATATTACTCGGCCATATATGCATGAAGACGCGAGAGCAATGTCAAGGCGCCGCAAGATTGTCAAAGACATGGGAAGAAAATACATGCACCTGGGCACCATTAAATTCTTCAACAAGTGTGTGGCCTTTTGAAAAGTGGGGTCTAGATATTGTGGGACCTTTTTTACCAGAATGACAGAGAAGATACTTAATTGTCGCAACGGATTATTTCACCAAATGGGCGTATGAAAGCTGTACAACACATTCGCGACAAAGACGTTTTTACTTTCATATTTGAGAATATTATATGCATTTGGGATCCCCGCACGCTGGTATCCGATAATGGGAAACAATTTGAAGGGCAAAACATAGAGTTGTTACTTAATGCATTTCAAATAAAATGTGGAAATCGACTCCACTATATCCGCAAGCTAACGGTCAAAGTGAGGCAACAAATAAAACAATTGCGATATATTGAAGAAGAAGTTAGAAGGACACAATAGAGGATGGTGCGAACAAGTACCCAAAGGCAAAGATGGGCATACAATACAACCAAGAGAAGCTACCGGAATGTCACCTTTTTGCTTAACATATGGAGTCAAGCCGTGCTCCCAACAAGGTTATGATCCCAACAACTAAGAAAGAAGTTTGGGAGAAAATCTTAGTGCAGGTAACATTCTAATCAAGTTGGACGAATTAGAAGAGAAAAGGGAGAAGGCGTTACGACACATGGAGAATTATCAACGAAGATTGGCCAGAGAATATAACAAGCGTGTGAAGATACGTGAATTTCAACCAGAGACTTGGTGCTGCGAGAGACACCAATATATCAGCGAGAAAATGGAGGCAAGTTGGCGAGAAAATGGGATGGACCTTATATTATCAAAGAAGTAGTTGGTACAGGGGCTTATAGATTGATGGATCCTGAAGGAAAAGATATGGGACAAAGATTAGGCAGGCCGTGGAACAGGTTATATCTAAAGAAATACTACCCGTAAAAGTGGGTTAGATGAAGTACTTTAATGCAAGATATTTGCAAAATTCAATAAAATACAGACTAAGATATCAAATAATGTCTCGCAAGCGTAATGGCAAGAAATAACGAATGAATGAATGAATAAACATGATTGAATGAATGGGACGAACCTTTATGGCGTACACCCTAGTTCGCGAATTATACTGAAGAGGCAAATGTAAGACCTAAAGTGCGTCATATAAGGGGGAATCTCTTAACATGGCCTGTGGAAAAGGTTACACCGCCCGGAACCCGGGTTATGCAGATTTGGGGCCCATGAAAGCCTATCCTAAGAGATACCTTGGATTCCCAACTATATATGTAGGTTATACCGGTTGGGCGACCGAGGGTCTCTTTCAAGGAGCAGCCGTATGATCAAGGCGCCGAGGTACACCGGTTGAGTCAAGAGTGCGGGAGCATGGAACTTCCTTACCACTCTTGACAAGTCTTGGCGCATGCCGCACTCGGCCCGAAGAAAACTCCACTTAGGGTGCAGCCTTTGTAACCATAAACTCTATAGGTATAAGGGATAAGAGGTCACGAAAACAACCGGTTGTTGTTAAGACCGGATGGGAGGAGCTAGCCTTGTATGGCCGATGTACGCCTCCTCAAGGGGCAACCAGGAGATGATAAGGGCGGCACCCTCCATTAGGGAGCCGATAAGTGCCAAAGACGCAAATGTCATGAGGCTTTGTTTTTGCAAGGAAACTTAGGCTTGTCATATTTGTGCAATGATCCCGCAGAGGCAATAATACTAACGCGAGGGTAAGACGAGATCAATGGGTCCTTACATGAAAGTGTAAAGACGTCCTGCGATTTCGTCGCAAGACGACAATGTCATGGGGCTTTATTTTCGCAAGAAAGTTTAGGCCTGTCATATTGTCGCAAGCAAAATATCCTGCAGAGGCAAAAATACTTGAAAATGATAAGACAAGGTCAATGGGTTTTTACATGCAAGTGTAAGACGTCCCGCGACCTTGTCGCAATAAAGGGTGGCGAGTAAGACCTTTAATTAGAAGGTCAAACTTAGAAGACCATCAAAAATGATAAGGCAAGGTCAATGGGTCATTACATGAAAATGTAAAGGCGGCCTCGCGATCTTGTCGCAATGAGAAGAAATAAAGTGAAATTCCTAATTGGGATGGTTTTACTTAATAAAAGATTCCGTAAGCGAACATGCTCGCAAGATTATGTTCAAACATCTTAAATAAGAGAAAAAGGAGAAAATAAGGGGATTACTCGATCAAAGATTTAATCCTTACAAACAAAAAGAAGTTTTGACAAATTACAAAGAAAGCTTAATTCTCTGCATCAATATTATCAACTACAGAGGATGGTAGAGATCTTTCACCGCCTTTATCACCTTCACCTTCACCTATTCGGTGGATTTTCATCGAAATGTTTTCAAGACCTTCATTTTCGCCACCGGTGGATTTTCATCGAAATTTTTTCAGTCGGATCTTCGCTGACAACTTCAATATTAGCGATATCTTCGCAGCTTTCATAGTCATAATCACTGTCAGGAGAATCAGGGACTTCATCATCACTTACTTCCAAAGGATCAACATGAATAGGATCAAGGGACTTAGACAATAAAATCTCATTCACAAGGACTTCAGCTTTGAGGGGGAATTGACGAAGCAACGTCTTTTGACGATTCTTACTATCTATGTCTTTACAAAGAAGACATATAATCAAATCTTCGTTCTGCACGGCCACGAGAACGAGCAAGAGAGGCTACGAGTAACCCATTTTCTTGCGAATCTTAGAGTAATCTGATCTCGAGGGTGGAGATAACTAGAACGAAGCTTTTTCTCGTAGTCCGCATAACAAGTGCACAAGATTAAAGAAAACTTTTACAGAGTATTTTTGGAATATTCAGATAATTTAAGATTTTTTGAACAAATTAATGAATTAAGATAGTCAAATAATATGACTACCTTCCTTCCGAGAAGTAAGATGCCAATTAAAGCCGCAAAATTATTGCCCAAACAAACCCATGGCATCATCAAATGTATCTCCAACTAGGCCTTTCAATCGAGCTCGCAAGCTTTTTTCATTCGACACAAGTATGGAATTCTCACACAAGGGTAGAGTTAGATTTTTCTAATTTGGAACATTGATCCTTGAATTGGTTTGCTTTTAGACTCAAGGTTATTCTACCCCGAATAAGTTTATCTCTCTCAAAGAATTTCTTCAAGTTGGTTTTTCAAAGTGTGAATAGATTGTTCTTGTTCTTCACGTAATTTTGACAAGCATCATATTGTTGTGAATAAGTCGCGACCTTGTTTAGCAGAGATCGCTTCTCCTGAGAAAGGGTCCCATTCTCATCTGATAAAGTTTGCAACTCCAAATTAGCCTTAGTCAAAGAGTAAGAAAGGCGAGATAAGTCTTTACTTAATGAGTCTTGTCACTCAAGTAAATCAAAGTTTTCTTTAGACAAATTATCTATTTGATCAACAAGATACGTATGAAGATTATTCAAGAAGTTATATTGCTCCATCCAAGCATCTCTTTCAACTCGAACTTCTTCAACAATTGATTCCAACCGATATATCTCCATTATTCGTTTCGATTTAGAGCTTGAAGGGCGAACAAGAACTTAAGTCGTAAAAAAAAAAAAAAAAAAAAAAAAAAAAGCTTAAGGGGAAAGAGTATACCTTTTAACTCTTCATTCTTCTTGCGAAGAATATCACGATCTAGTGAGAGGTTGTGAAATTTTTGATTTTCAAGATGGAGATTATTGCATCTAGCAAATATAGCTTGAAGATCACTTTTCAAAGACATTAATCTCTTGAACTAAGGATGCTTGCGAGATCCTATCAGACCGAGATGTTTACTTAAAATCTCGCAGACATCGACTTGACAGATCGACGTAAGTCTTCTTGGCATCATTCACAAGGTCCGAGAGAACTTTGAAAGCCACATCTATTCCTTCCAAATTTTCTCGCAAAGAAGAGGGATTTGCTCGGGTAAAGAAGGAAGAGACGAATCATTCTTCGCCAAAGGAACATCATGAGAAGAGGAGATTTCAGAAAGGTAGTGATTGGAGGAATGACAGGACATTGATGGTAGGAGAAGGAATAAGTTCATTTGTAGTAGGACTATTATGAGGAACTTGATCTATGAGGAGTTGAGACATAGGAATATTGTCATTTGCGATAAGATTACCCTCGCGATGATTTCAACAGAGAAGAAGGTGTAAATGAGGGAAAAGGAACATCAGAGTAACAGTTTAGAGTGGCGAGATCTTTTGGGAGTTTTGTCAATAGTTTTGTCATCCCGTGAATGGTAAATTAAGTAAGAAACAGAGGCAATGATATTGTTATTAAAAAGTAAATGCTTCTTAAAATACCTTATCACTCGCAACTTTCTTTTAGAAACTGTGATGTTTTGCTTGCGAAGAGGACTTTGGTTGCAGTGGTGGATTCTTGTTGAGAAGCTGGTTTCGACTGCGAATCCAAAGAAAGAAGGGGGTTCTTCACGGTGAACTTGGTGCCGGGTTTGTTCTTGCTAAAACAAAAATGGCGTAAAAGATTAAAAGGAATAAGATAATCTCAACAAGAGAAACTAATCACAAAATCAATCAATCATAGAATCAATCGAGTTTGGCAAGATTAACAAACCTGATGCCATGGAAGTAATAGCAAATAAGAAATAGCAGAAGAATGATGAAGACGATGGTGAAGAAGAATAACAAAAAACAAATATAGACATTTATGAAGGAGATGAAATAGAAGGAAAGAAGTGTTCTTCACAAAAGACCCTCCTATAAATAGGCAAGAAAATGTTATGACCGGATAACATTAAATGTACCGTAAAAAGGATGGTTTTAAACACGTGTAAACGGTCATTCCTAGATTCACTGGAGCTATGTCAAGAAGATTTTTAATAGAAAACGAACGGTTATGAGTAGCAAGAGGCATAAGTTCTCACAATATTCTCTTAAATACAGAGGAGACATAAGGAGAGGCGAGAAGATGTAGTATTCGGGTATCGCACAACATATTTTCTTATCATATGAGATTCAATTATTTCCCTAACTCGCGAGAAGAGATTGCAAGATCCATTATTTTCCATAACCCATGAGGCAAGGAATGATATTTCATACATACTTCTAAAAACTTCTAACTTCGCCAAAGAATAGAGGCAAGTACGTACTTTTCAAGTCCAAGATTCTTTCGCTCGCTCCTTCATCAATAAAAATCAAAGACTACTACAACAACGTATTTTTTCTTAAAGATCGCTTCTTCAAGCAATATTCAAGAAAAAAGAGGCAAGATGTAGGATCGAATATCGCGACAACAACACTTCGCGAAGACAATGGATAACAACATCATGAGTGAGTCGCAGAGGGTTAAATATGAATGACACACTGATGACGATAGAAGATATGAAATCAAGCGAAAGTTAAGAAGTGTCGCGAGTATGAATATTTGTACGCCTCGCGACACTTCGCGAGACATTCCCGAAAATAAAGGACAACTTAGCTGTCATTCACTATGTATTACCCTATATAAAGGGATGAGTGAATTTGTTGAAGGGGGGTTCTTTTTGGGATTGGAAAGCAAGTCATTAGGAGAGAGAAACAGAGAAAATGTTTGTAAGTTCTTAAGTGCAATTCCATTTTCCGGTGTAAACATTTAAAGAAAATTATTAATAACATTCATAATTGTTCATCTATTATCTTTTGAATGGATTAGTTAAACAAAATATAGTGAGGGGTGTATTGTGGGATTTCCTGCAACTACACGTAATCGGCCAAGGCATATCATGCCTGGCTAATCCAAAACGCCCGCCCAAACATGCGTGGTTACACTTCCCAAATTGCAAATTGATCTCGACCGCTCAACTTCACCGGACGAATGAGTGGCTTAGATCAGCGTTTTCATGGGATAGTCAGTATAGGCGTGAACATCAGCCTACCATATTCACGTCAAACCAGCTGGCCAAGGCCAGGCTCAAGTTAGGTCGTCTTGGGAAACGCGCGGAAAAAGAGTGTGGTGCGCGGCTTCTTGCGGTATCAAACTTCTATCGCAAAATCAATCTCGACCACTCCCTGTTTGACGGCCAAATCGAGTGGCCCAGATCGCACTTTCATGAGGGAACGGAATACGGTGCGCCTACACCATCATGCCGTCAACACGCATGTATGGTGGGTCCTCCAAAATCCTTCCCATGCTTGAGTTCCGACCAAGATGAAGAGTGATGCTTGCGCACCTCTTTAAAAACCATAATTTCATCTAACGGTCACGTGCATGAGTGTCTCAAACATCATCTCATCCGTCCGAGCTTCACCCGCAGTTGGCTCTGACCACCCCGGTCGGAGTTATTTGGTTAGTGAGGAGTCATTACCCATCACTTTACCACACCACAATGCGCATGCATACAAATACACACGATACTTCACAAGTATCGACTTTACGAATAACGCGAGTTATTCAATTCACGATACATGCTATCTTTCGTGGATCCAGATCCACATTCCGAACATCAATCATGTCACAGGCCGGGGATACATACTTGGGGTATTGGTCGGCGCGTTTACGAGCGTGCGAGCCGTGCAACGCGCCATCACAAGAACGTGTTAGGAAGTCATGGACGGTTAGAGATGAACAGGAAAAGTGGGCAAGGCCGGGTCGTGTGTCACCGACACACAACTCCACTACTCCATCCATTCCACTACCTCCACTTCCCACGAGAAACGTGAATGAGGCTCAATGACTTGTATAAATAGGTTCTCCGCCCTATTTCCAACGAACAAAGGAATAACGGAGAACAACACAAGTTCAGACGAGACGAAAACAAAGTGTTAATACAAATCGTATTCAAACACCCGCAGCGCACGCTTGCATCAGCCATGCAAGCCCGCTCATCTTTCACGTTACAAGTCATAAGCAAGCCAGTACATTCACAATCTCAACACCTTCTTCGCTTCCCTCCCTAAGATCAACCCCATCTCCTTCACTTTGTGACCGAAACAAGTCCGGAACGGCCATTTCTTGGTTTAGGCCGGACTTGCCTAGATTGATCTCTCGAACCCGCAAGCACTCACCGCGTGATGCATTTGTTGAAAGGTTTAAATTCATTCCTCATCCACACCCCAAATTACCAAATTCTGCAGGAGTAGTTTTCACCCATCAGCAACTACCAACACTCCATCTATCCAACTGCATGAATCTGCTCATTACATACTCGAATCCATAACGACCCATCAATTTCTTGAGATCCCAATTCATCTCGATCGATCATCAACTTGTAAATCAACGGCAACCCTAGCTTGAATTCATCTTCGAATCTCTTCAAACCCATTTCCAAAACCTTATCAATTCCTTCAATCCACCACCAGTCATACCAATTTCTCATTAGAAGCATCTCATTCACGGTAGCTTCGGACGATCGTTCTTGGTTCAATTCATTCACAAGGAAAGCCCTAACTTCAATTTCTGCCATTAACCATCTCTCACGAGATCGAATCCATCTTTAATTCTTCTCTGCCTCAATTACTCCTTCGATTCATAATTTCTCGATCCGGCTTTTCACGATAATAGCATAGAAGTCTGCTGTTTTCATTTCTTCTCAATTTCGGCATAAATGATTCGGAGAAGATATTTTTCTCGATTTAGGGTTGTGTAATGATTTGGGCTCAAAACGCCCAACATAAGAACCACCCTGGATGGGTGCCTATATTAGGTGGTCACTTCGATAAGGGCTAGCCAAAGTTTCCAGCCCCTTAACCTCTGCTGGCCTGTCTATAGTATTCCTCCAGAAAGTTGCCCCTTAACCTTGACTGGGCTCCAAATAGTGTTCGCCCCTGAAATGACAATTTTGCCCTTTTGGCTCAAATAGAGTAATTTCTTCTTCTTTTCCTCCGTGCGACTCCAAAGTAGCTATAAAACTCAAAACAAGCGTAAAATACATAATTTACAAGAAAAATAGCAAAGAAAGCATAAACAATAGATAGTAAATAGGATGTATTCTACACCCGATCAAATTCCCCCACACTTAGACTTTGCTAGTCCTCGAGCAAATCAAACTAAAAACTCACAACTTCAAAGCGTTCAAGCGTCCCAAGCATCCAAAGAGTTATGAGGACATAGAGTTTCTGCATGCTAGTAATAAGAAGTTAGAAATACTAAAGAACATATTCTCATTCTTAAATGTTGAGTGAGAAATAACCACACCATAATGAGAGAACGCGTGTTTGAGAAACGATCAATAAGCATTTCGCCTCGACTTATGCCTCACCAAAAGGATTTTATGATAATTGCACTCAAAAAAGACGGCTTTTTATGGGTCTCACATGTGTGCAGGTAGGAATGAAGAGAGAATTCCTGCAACACGTTGAATGGTGGGAAGGACAACTTCCGAAATATTTTTAAAAACCCACATCTTTTAATATTTTGAAAAACCATTTTTCTGACGATCTCTAAGAAAGGAAATCAACCACTATTATCGAGGATGAGATTACTTACTCACCTTCACATCCGATCGCCAATTATGATAACACCACTCTCACGGCATCCAATAGAAACGTCTTCCGCTCCTTATCTTGATCTCCTTGGTCTTCGTCTTCGGTTTCAACTATTGATGATAAACTCTTGAATTTCATAAATCCTTAACAATTTGTAACTCTTTTACCTTAAAATCCTTGTCGCTTGAAACTTCCTTATAGATTTTCCTTCCCCACGCTTATTAAACAAATAAAAAACAAAACAATATTTCTCTTTTTTTTTTTTCTTTTTTTTTTCAATTTTTTTTTTAATTAAAATTAACAAGAGAAATTAAATACAAAATAAACCATGGCCGTGGGAGAAGTATTTTACCGCTTGATTCTTCACAACTTGTATCGCCTCAAAATCATAAACTTCAATAATTCTCACCTTTTGCTATTCTTTGCTCTTATAAATAAGTCTTCATACTTGGATATAAAATTACCTCATTGTATTGTAAGTCCTCAACATATATGTAAAATCCAGCTCATTTGTATGTTGCTTTACTTGAATATGAAATTTGCTCTTTTTCTCGTTCCATTGCTTGTAAACCTTGAACTTTTCCAACTTTCCTTGTAAATTTTGATGTCGCTCCTTGTTGATGATGATGGTGTTTCTATGGATCCGTTGTTGTCGAGAGAGAATGGTGCTAGCTGCAAATCGAACTACAAGAAGGAGGCTTTCATCTATAGACGTCACCCTTATGATTGACAAAATTAGCACTCAAGAGATCAAAGAGTAGTGCTTCTATTGGTGGGAGGTTGGGTAGCTCACCATTCTACCCGGAATTAACGTACTAGTGACACACACTCAAAAGAAAGCTCTTTAGTAGATGGAAAAATTTACGGTCGGTGCCTCACATGATATGAATACGGGTAGTCTCCACTAATGATTGATCAGCAACTCTAATAATGCATTTCTCCTGCACCAAATTCGCATCACCGGCATGATTAAATCCATTATTTAACACTCTAACAAGCAAGAAATCCGAATGTAGTTCTCTAACATTTCCAAGTTCAATTATGTCGGTCAAAATCTCTATGTAAACATACCTAGAAGTATGCTAGTGACTCTAAAATACATGTTTAACCACTCCCCCACACTTAAACCTTACATTGTCCTCAATGTAATTGAATCGTCCTAGTAAAGTCAAGGTGGGAAATTTTAACATGATAAGGAACAAGAAAAAGAAATAACAAAATAAAAGCAAAAGAAAATAAAAAGAAAAGGATAAGAAATACAAAACCTATGGGTTGCCTCCCATTAAGCGCTTGTTTTAAAGTCGACTGCTCGACTTAGCTCTTGTAAGATTCACTCCCCATATACTAACAATCGGAAAATTTGAGGATCCACCCATAATACCTGTTTTGCAAACAATAACTCCATACAAATGTTAGCACAAGAAAATAATAATGAAATTATCGCTCGATAGAAATTTCCCCCACACTTATTCTCGTCCACACTCGGAAGTGTATAAAGAACATAGAATTTGGGAACTTCCATGTATTCTTTTTGGCAAACTCGCATAGTGTTAGCATCAAGTGTTTCCAATGGTGGATATTTAGAAACAAAATCATCCAAAAATACTTTAGAAGCACATACATTCAAACCAATAGGAGGTAAAGGAGAAGAATCAATATGCAAAGGGTTAGACAAACCTTGCACAATCTCTTGTTTTGCGAAATCCTCTTCATCCTTAGAGAATTCATATGAATTACTTACCTCTTGTATATCGTGGTCCTCTATCGAATCTTGCAACCAATCGTCGGTATTTCCTACCTTAACCAAAGTCTCGGCATCATTAAAATCATTGGCAAGTTCAATTGGGTCTTCCACGAAATCAATCAATGTGGTTTCATCCTCTAGCATCATCTCTTCAACATTCTCATCATCGGAATCGGGCCATTCACTAAAATGATTCTCGTCGGTATAGATTGTAAGATCTTCTTGTGCGGGTGTTACACCGTTTATAACAATAGGTAAGTCACACCCAATCTCCTCCTTTTGAATAGGTGAAGGATCGTTATTATGATCCGGAGTTGGAATAAGCTTCCTCATTGTTGCAACGCTCATACACTTCCGCGGACTCATATCTTTCCCTAAGGAATTTTTTCCAAGCACTAATTGCATCTTCCTCAAGCTCTACCTTTTGAATAAGTGCTTGATCATTATTAAGATCAAGGCTCGAGTAAGCTACACTAGCGTCTTCAAAAGTCTCCAAAGGTTGGTCCTTTTCAACATAATCATCGATCAAATATTCATTACACACCATAGGCACATTAGAATAGTTATTGCTTTGATAGCAAAATTCTTCTTTATCCCTATCCTCCTTGTATTGATCCATGTCTCTTCGTTCTTTAGCAATGCCGTCTCGACGTGGTTCCTCCCAAACATAGGGTTGCTTGGTCTTGTAGTGATTCTTGCAACTTTTGTTGAAGATCCCCAATCATAGCGAGACATCTTATCTCGCAAAACTAGAGAATTTCGATGATAAACAAAACTATCCTCCCATCCTTGTGATTGTCCACTTACATACCCATCATAAGGTTGTTGATATGTATGAGAATATCCATAAGGTTACGTAGGAAATTGATCATAGCCAAAAGATTGGTTTTGATTGTATCCTAAGGATGGTTGGAAGTTGCCATAATGTTGAGGTTGAAAACCGTATTGATTTTTGTAATATGCTTGCTCTTGTCCACCATTCATGG
>JAJJWW010007857.1:0-52903 GCA_023531295.1 Papaver armeniacum | reverse complement strand
ATTCATTGCGTCATTTATATTACTCATTTGCGTTCGGTTTTCATTGGACAAACCGAGAGGGAGCGTTTTCATTATATTCATTATCATTCGTAAATCCAAGACCAACTCACCCTATGCTTACGGGATCTCAATACAACCTTAGATTTATCTATTGGACTAGAAACCTTGATACTAAATATGTAGTTTTTAGTGTTATTTATTATATAACGTGACATCCAAATGTTTTTTTCTTCTTCTTAATTTTCATGTATTTTAACCGAGTTTATATTAGCATTAAGACGATCAACCACATTTCTAATTTATAGTGTTATCCTTTTTGTAGAAGACATAATTAACATAGTCAATTACTACTCATCAAAACCGGCCAGTACCACAAACCACCAGATATTACTTCTTTCTCCACCACCACCATTTTCCATCCCTCGTAGAATATTGGGCACACTTATAACTTTTAATCCCACACGTCATGTATAAAGTTTAGATTTAACAAACTTAGGTCAATTAATTTATTCAACTATATGTTTTTTGTTAATACTGAAAATCATGCGTACGAACGGTTACCAAAGATAGCAGTGGCACCAAAAACAACCATTTTGTCTTATATGATTTGGTATCATCCCAAAAGTATTTTTATCCGCCTTTTGATCGTGTCAAAAACAACCAACTATACTTTTCACAATACAATGTTACCCATCATGTAAATTTTTTTATTATTTTTGATTCAAAAAGAAAAAAAACTAATACCACCGCCATTAAAACCATCCAGCGCCACTATTTCTTCCACCAAAACTAATGTTACAGCCTCCACCACTTTGTAACACATTCCACCGCTTCCACCACTTACTTCTTCCTCTACTACCACCACCACCACTAATATCTATTGAAATAATTTTTGTCAAAATTATTACTTATTGATGGAGATATGTATTAATATTAATTAAGGGATATTTATGATGTAAAATTAATAAATCATTTATCATGAGAAATTAATGTTTCCTAAATTAATAAAACACTTATACTAATTAATATTTAAGTTGAACAAACCATAACCATAGATTTATCTTCTCTTCTAGACAAATCACTTATACTAATTAATAAAATACTTATACTAATTAATATTTAAGTTGAACAAACAACCACATCGTTGATTTATCTTTTTATCAATTCCAACCAAGGTGGAACAATGGTTAGAGGCCACTCTTATGACACAATAGGTCATGAGTTCGAACCTCCTGTTATAATTTTTAAAATTCAATATCTTGACTTGAGTATTCATTTTAATTCATAATATTGGAATGAACACCACGTGTGCGACTTGTAGGGTGTGGCACGGAGACACGGCCTTTGATTTATCTTTGCCAAGGATAAATCCCGACCACCACTCATATAGGCAAAGTTAGCCTTGGCGCACGTGCGGGTTATGGGTGTGGTCTGCACAACCACGACCGTAGATTTATCTTTGCCCAGAATAAATCCTGGCCACCACTCAGAAACAAACTGTGCTTTATATTGTAAGATTACATAACTTCTTAGTTCTTACTAACCTTCCTTTCACCCCTAACAAGATTTTCAAAGTTTTTAGGGATGTTACAACCAAAATCAAAGGAAGTTTTCTTACCCTAGCTTTTTCTTTAGCTATTTCCATGAGCTATATTGTTAGTTCGACCTTTTAACATGACTAACTTCGAGTACATAAAGTTCTTAAGAAGTTGCCTTATTTCATCTACATGGCCTTGGTTCATCCAGTGGACTATCGGCTTGGCACCATAGATAGACATAATTACATTTTTACAATCAGATTCAAAGATAACATTGCTGATCTTGAGATCGTTGGCCTAAAGAACTTCATGTTTTATTGCCCAATATTCCGCCTGCTCTGGATCTAATCCTCCATCGAAGTATCTGCCCCTGATGGCTCTTGGTGTTCCTGCATGATCTCTAAGAATTAGACCAATTCCAATTTCTTGAGTGTTATAATCAAAAGAAGCATCCATATTTATTTTCAAATTGTTTTACGCTTGGTGGTCTCCATTCGGTAGAGAACCTTCGGTCGTATGCTACCCGTTTGATATCTCTAGCATGCATTGGTTTACCATTTGAGTGATATGAAGACTTATTAATCGACAGTTCATGACCTTAGTATGGAAAACCTTTGTGCATCTGTTTTTCCAGATATGCCAAGCTTTGCACATTAAGGTTGAAATCCATAACTGATTATCTTCTGAACTTGATTGAGCTGTGGTAAACCAACTGGATATCCAAGATATCACATCATGTGGTGCAAACAACCCCGATATATTAATATTCATTGCCAACCAAATTCTTTTAGCATGATCACAATCAACCAGTAAGTGTTGCAGAGATTCTGCATGTGAATTACAGAAAGGACAATTGGTTTCTATATCCGATTTGTAGTAGTTGATTTTCAATCTAGTAGGAACTATATTTTTTAAACATTTTCGTAAGAAAAGTTTTTATTTTGTGGGGAACTTTTGTTTTCCATAGCTTTTTCCCTGACTACTTGTGGCACCCGATGGTTTCTACTATGTGTTGTATGAGTTAAAACTTTGTAGGCCGACTTTACAAGAAATCTCCAAGCTCTACTTGGGGTCCATATCATTCTGTCATCACCATGTTGGGGTATATGCATCTTGAGAACTAAATCAGCTATGTTATGCGGGAAAAAGTTTTTTACTAGTTGTGTGTTCCACCTTCTAGGTTTTAAGTGCATAAGATCAGAGACATAGACGATTCTAGCTGGTTCTCCGTATTCTTCCTTTGGAGTTGGAGGATAGTCCAAACCTGTAATCCACTTATCATACCAAACTAAAGCTTTTGTTCCGCTTCTTATTTCCCATTGATAGAACCTTCTCACTATTACTAGTCCTTTTTCCAATCCCTTTCAAACCCAAGAAGAGTTGTAATGTGGTTGCTGCAAATGTAGGAAGTTACAGTGCGGTGCATATTTGTTCTTCATGTTTATAACCCACTGTTTATCAGACTCAATACAAAGACGCCAAGCAAGCTTTGAAATCAGAGCTAAGTTATATTTCTCAAGATTACGGAAAGCTAAACCCCCATCTTCTTTAGACTCACATAAAGAATCCCAAGAATTAAAATTTATCCCTTTATTTCCTTTATGGCCCCACCAGAAGTTTCGTTGTAGAGAGTCCAACTGCCTCAGAGCATTTTTCATAATTTTGAAGTTGCTCATGTAGTGAGCATGAATAGAGTTCAAAACTGTTTTAACCAAGGTAGTTCTAGCTGCCTGATTAAGAGTTTTGGAATTCCATCCCTGAAAACGATTTTGATAAGAATCCTTAATGAAGTTAAAAGAAGAAGATTTTGATTTTCCAAGAAGTATAGGGATACCTAAATACTTATCTGAGGAACACAACTTCTTAACTCCTAAATTATGAATAATCTCTAACTTATCTTCTTTAGAAACTTCACCACAGATGAAAGCTGAAGATTTAGAATAATTAATCATCTGACCAGAAATGCTCCGAAAACGTTCTAAAATTTCAGTAATGTTTTGAAGACCAACATCCGAGGCTTGAAGAATAGTAAACAATCATCGGCGAATAAAAGATGATTTATTGGAACTGAGCTTTGAGATGTTCTAATGCCCTGAATTTTGTTTTTACTCTGAGCTGTCTCCAAAGACTTTGAGAGATATTCCATAGAGAGAATGAAAAGATAGGGAGACAATGGGTCTCCCTGTCTTAACCCTCTAGTTGGGTTGTAAGGTTTACAGGAACTACCATTTAGGCGAATGGAAATTGAAGTAGTTGAAATACATTGTTGAATAATTTGTCTCCACTCCTCAGAGAAACCCAAATGAAGAAGCATATTATCTATAAAAGTCCATTCCAACCTGTCAAAGGCTTTCGACATTTCTAGCTTGAGAGCTACTAAGGGAGACTTCTTTTTCGATTTCTTCATTGAGTGAATTAATTCATGTACTAAAACAATGTTGTCATTGATTAGTCTTTTCGGCACATATGCTACCTGAGCTGGAGAGATAATCTTATCCATCAATGATTTCATTCTCATAACAATCAACTTGGAAATTATCTTATAAGAAACGTTACATAGACCAATGGGTCTATAATCAGAAGGAGTAGCAGGGTGTTGAGTTTTAGGGATCAGACAGATGATTGTTTGGTTAATGGAATCTGGCATTTTTCTTGTAGCAAAGAAATGCTGAACCATGTGAGTAATGACATCTCCTACCAAATCCCATTGGGATTGATAAAACCCTGCGCAGAAAACCGTCCTATCCGGGGCACTCCAACTAGACATACTCATAAGAGTATTATATACTTCTTCTTTATCCGGAATTGCTAACAGCTTTTCATTATCTTCATGAGATACTACTCTCTGAATAATATCAAAAGATGTGTCTTGAAAGGTTGGATTTGTAGATGTAGAAATGGATGAGAAGTGATGATTCAACAAGTCAGCAACATCTTGTCTTTATTGATACCATCTGCCTAAAGGATCTCTCAGAGCATTAATGTTATTTCTGGTTCTTCTTCCGTTGGCTTTAGAGTGAAAATAAGTTGTGTTATTATCTTCATCTCTAATCTAACGATCTTCAGATTTTTGTTGCCAGAATTCTGACTCTATTTTTTCCCAATGTTTCAAACTATCTATTGTTTCCTGAATTTGGCAACTAGTATCAGGACTATAAGGAAGAGATTGTAGATGATTTAATTGACTCTGATAAAACTTCAAATGATCACTTATCTTCCCAAAATCCTCTCTGTTCCATTTTGCTAATTTCTTCCTAGTATGTTTGAGTTTCTCATTTAAGCTTGAGTTTGGCCTAAGATCATTCCATGAGTTAGTTATAGTATTCAGACAAGATGAATCTCTTAACTTGTTAGTTTATTATAATGTGCCTCGGTGAAAAGAAGGATAGGGCAGTGATCTGATGCTCTAAAAGGAAGATGATACAATTGAGAGTCAGGATATTGTATCTGCCATGCAACATTATGAAGAGCATAATCTATTCTAGCTCTTTTATAACCTTTTCCATTAGTCCTATTCGACCAAGTATAATTTGAACCTATGAATCCTAAGTCCTTTAAGCCAGCTGAGTCAAGGTGTTATTGAATGATGTATTTGGTTTATTCATGTTATCAGCACTACAAACAACTTCACATGGGAAACCATTTTTCCAAGAACTAGTAGCCCCCCTGAAAGACCAACTTCACATACCAAGAATTGGGTAAGAGTATCTAACATTGGTAACCCAATTATCCACAGAATTATTATTAGAACTCGACCCTTGCTATTTAAGTGAACATTAAGATCCCCAAATATCATCCATGGTTGAAAAACATTATCATCGAGATCTTTTAAAATCCATTGTAATTTTTCAAATCAGAATGAGAAGAGCCATACACACAAGATAATAGCCATTCCTCCTTAGAAGGATTAGATTGAATTAACAGATGAATCATGTTATCAGCACTACAAACAACTTCACATGGGAAACCATTTTTCCAAGAACTAGTAGCCCCACATGAGAAGACCAAACCGAACTCACATACCAAGAATTGGGTAAGAGTATCTCAATGGGAAAATATTTTAGCTTTATCGGAGAACTAATTTTTGTTTTGGTAAATATCGAGATAGGAAAACCAAATCAGGATTATGTTCTTTAATAATTTCTCCTAAATATTCTCTAGTGTCCTTAGAGGCATAACCCTGAACATTCCAAGCTAGTAATTTCATTTTTAAACAAGCAAAAAGATAATAATGAGGATTCAGACTTAGATGATTAAAATGGAAAAACTTAGCAAATATAAAGTTTGAATATTGATCTAAAAGAGTGTATAATACCTGTTGTGTCTCACTTGGAGCTTTGCCTCTAAGAGATCTGATATAGTTTTGCTCTGACACTATTCCATGATAATATTGATGAGAATTAGGAGTTGGTGATTGATCATCTAAAATCACACGGGTGTTTTCTGATGTAGAATTGTTGGAGCTAGATGGATGATAGCTTGACTGATTCATTTCAAAATGTCGAAAGAGAGAATGAATTGGTTCTTTAAATACTCTAGAATTATCAAAACTATCTGGATCTATGTTTTGAGCATTAAAATCATCCATTGACAGATCAAATTCACCCAAAGCTAAATATGATTTAAGAAGGGCCATGTGATTTCCTGGGTTTTGATTCAATGTTTCAAAGAGAAAATGGTCTTGATGATTCACACCTTAACTAGATTGATGATTTTCCTTATGAACATTTTGATGAGAATCTGAGACTGAGCTAGGAGCTCCTTTTTCCATTCTTATCCTTTTGCCATCTCTCTCAGACAAATCCTCTCTCTCTCTCTCTCTTCCCCTATTAACAACTTGTAACATACCTTGTGAATTGCATACAATTGTTGTGACTGGTATAGAAGGGACCACTGAGTTGACCACCTGGCTGATACATTGAGATGAGTTCTGATGAACTTGAATAGTTGTCAACATCCCAAGAGAAGGCTGAATATTCTCCCTAACTTTGTCTGCATGTGAAATGTTTGCTTCATTTAAAGCAGCAGGAATTATTGCTTGTTGATTGTGATCTTCTGCATGCATGTTGGCTTCTATCTCTTGATGTGATTCTTGCGTAGGTTGAACTTGAGGTTGATTAGCAGCTACTCTGACACCACGGTTGTCCGGATGAATCCATGAGGGAGGATCCATGATAGAGTTTGGAGAAAGATAACCCCTTTGTTGTTGAAGTAGAAAGTTTGTTATCATCTCACACTCATTTTCTTTGTGGTCAATAATATAGCAGTAGCCACAAAGGTTAAAGGGCTGCTTCTCATAAAAGATACGTAACCAAACATCCTCATTAACTGCATTTTTAAGCCAAAATCCTCTTTGCAACGGATCCCTTACATCAACCAGAACTAATACTTTTTGTACCTTACCTTTGGGAATAATACAATCCGGTGGATCTAACTCCTTCACTTCACCCATAGCTGCAGCAATTCCTTGCACAATAGTTGGGTTTGCAAACTCTGGTTGCATGTTATACAGACGAAGCCAAAGAAGTATTTTGGTTAAATCTACAGTATGTTTTGGAATTGATGGGCTCCATGGTACCAAAGCTAACAAATCACCCTCAATAAACCAAGGACGAAACCTTAGAACTATCTCATATTCTTCTGACGTGTAAAATTTAATCATAAAAGAACCATCGTCTTCTTTTTTAATGAAGATATCCTTGCTTTTGATCCATAACTTTTTTAACTCTTTGTCTAGCTCAGTAACTGTGAAAGTTCTAGCAGAATAAACCTTCCCAAAAAAACAGAAATTCCACTGAGCCGCCCCTTGAATCAGGTCTTCAGCTGAGATCTCTGGTAACTTTAAGGCATTTAGCCTTGCAGAAAGTGCTGTGCTTTCCATTATTCCTTGGGGTTGAAGCGAGTTTTGGTTGTTTATGTCATGGAAAGAAAAGTAAGGGTTGTATATTAGGATTGAGGAGAAAACAAGAATGATTCCTAATAGATTAACGAGATCACCGTATCTTTGATGGGTGAATGTTGGACAGTTGTTCAAAAGCCTGTAAAATTTGCAGCTCTTAATTAAAAAATTAAAGCTATTACGGCTTCTTAATTTGATGGAATCCATCAGCGTGTGAGAGAGAATAAACATAGATAAACTAATCAAAGAGTTGGGAAAAGGTGTAAATCTTGCAGACAGGTGAAAGCTAGATCTTCACGTATCTCATCAAACCAAGTATAAGTATCTCATCAAACCAAGTATAAGAAGATGGAACAAAGTTTGTCCGGCAAAACCACTCCGACCCTCTATGCTTCCATCCAAGTGCGACACCAACCTATTACACAGACATAGAAAGAGTTAGAACAAATTTTAAATGAATATAGAATTAAAACATGCAAGGTATTAAAAGGATGATCAGAGTAGAAATGTATTGCAGGAATTCAACTAGAAGATGACTGAGTTAACACCGATTCTATGCGTCTGGAGTATTTAAGAGACTTCGGTCATGGGTTTATTCCTCTCCCTCTCTCCGTTACATTTCACAATTCACTCATGTAGAAGAAAAACAGTACTAAGCCGTCTTGTTGCCCATTGTGAACGAAATCTACTAGGTGACTCAAATTGTGCACGGTAACTCAAAATTTGTCAATTATAAATCAAAATGTACTTTCGGCCTAATTTTTGTGTATTTGATTCGAAATCTGTCACTGTGACAACTTTTATCCTGTGGATCAAATTTTATTTAATGATCCAAAATTTGCCCGGCAATCTATAATTTGTCATTTGGACCGGTTGTGCAGCATCAGCATGTGTCCGACGACCCAAAATTTGTGGCACAGGAACCTAGGCTAAAGATGGTCCTGATACTGCCATATGATCTAAAAAATAATTTCGTCACCAAAAGTTTGTACTGCGTTTCAAAATCTATCCCTTCGTGACTAAAAAATCTACCGGATGACCAAAAATGTCTAGTCCGTCTAAAAGTCTTTGGTGCTGGATGATATAAACGCTGAGGTGTTCATTAAAGTGGGACCCGCATGTGTTTTTTTCAGACAGCAACTCATTCTAGAACGGATGCTGGCGGCTGCTGGCTAGTGCGTATCACGTGACGTGGCTCATAATAAAAAAAGTAGAACCGGAGTCAGCCGATCCCGGTTTGACCAGGATTTGTATTCTTTCCTTCCTTTCCTGGTCTCTCCCTGGCTTGCTAGAAAAGAAAAATTAGACCTACAAAAAAGAAGAAGAAGAAGGAGAATAGAGGGAAAACAAAATCAAATCAACATCAGCGAGACAAAGAGATGGTGTTATGGGAGGTGACACTTGCAACTGCGTATTTCCTTGGATTGAAGAAAACTTACAAACTTGCTCTTCAGCTTCAACGCCGTCTTATTGGCCCTAATCATCCCAGGATTCGAGATTTTGCTTACAGGTAATTATAAAAATACCCCCTTTTTTTTCCTTCCGATTTCTTCAAAATTTTAGTCTGATTTAATGTTATGATTGTCAAGGGTATTATATCTGGGGTTAATAGATGAATGTGATTGATTGGGTCTATCCTGGGAAAAAAAAAGGAAATGTTGTGAAAATTTAGGGTTTTTTGAGGATACATTAGGATGGTTATAGATGCAAAATTTTAACTCATTGTGATTCTGTACCTAGTTGAGAGGGATTATAAGAAAGGATTAATGTTTGCACTTACAATGTGACGAATGTCAAACAAATTTCTCTTCTGGGAAAAATTTAGTACTTTAGAATTTTTGTACTGCCTCAGCTGTAGACCAAAAGGTCTGTTGAATTTTCAGTAGATTAAGGGTAAGGGTGGGTCTGGATGGATAGTTTGAGCTCTTTGAGTGGTTCATTTCCTGGAAACGATGAGTTTAGGTCAAGTAGTGCTTTGGATTTTGGTTGCTGATCTGGGTACTGTCTATGCTTAAAAAACACAATCCCAATAGTAGCATATCCATTATCTGATGAAAGTTCAAGTTTAGGTTGTGGAAAGTTAAATTGGAGTAGCATATTCATTTATATTTCACCTTTTGCTGTATACCTTGTTAATTGTTATCTTGTCTTGATCATAATGAAAACCGGGTTTTACCGTGCATTTCAAATATTTCTGCTGCTGCCAAAAGCCTGGTGAGTTAGTACTTAGTATAACTTGTTAGGCGTTTTGTACTGCTGATCCTGTGATTTTCTGGATTCGAATAGGATATGACATCAGGTTTACAAGATTGGCTTCAACAGCTAGTAGATTGTGTCTGGCATCTTGAAGTTTAACCAATTTAAAGCCAAGCAGACTAGTTTTGTTGTAATTAAGGATTCAAGGTCTAGCCATTACTCTCTTGTGCTGATTTTTTTCTTTGTTTCTTTTAGGCGCACACGTGCTGTTTTTGACATGGCTGTCACAGTTCATAAGAAAGTACAGGAAAGGGACCTTGAAGTTGGTAGGAATCTTGGAAACTGGATCCTACGCTGGCTAGACCGCATGAAACCATCAGCGCAGATCCGTGCCATTGGACCAGGCAAAGGGCCATCATCCACTGGTGGAAACCCAGCAAAACATGTACCGAAGTATGGCCAGCCACAGCCTCCTAAGAGTGGTGAGAGATCCAGCTTCGGAAATTCGGATTCAAAGTCCAAAGGACGAAGACTCTTTGCCTCATCAATGAGCTTCCTGCCAAAATCTCGCCCTACTTGGATGAAGAGGATTCAGCCATATAATCCTATCAGTTCAAGCACACAGTACAGGAATCTCTCCACCTCTGCTCTCGGTATGTCAACTATAACCAATGGGATTAGCAGAAAGGAAGGAGTAATTAGGAAGGATATAATGCAGTGGATGTTAAGAAACTGACAGAAGGTCATATTATGGGGTGGATGTTAAGAAACTGATAGAAAATTTTCAGGCTTTTCCATAACCTGGTTTTTGTATATTCATCTTGTTGGGTTCTGTCACATTGGAAGATGAAGTACCCAAGTTGTTGTTAGAAGAAAGAATAACGTGTTTCAGTCATAGTTGAAACGGGCCTAGAAGTACACTATATTTATGAAAACAAAACTTTTGTGCATCTCCTCTTTCATCAAGTGACCAATTTTGTGTTATGGAAACAGTTTTAGTTTTCTCACCTTGGGTTTATTACTCTGTTTGATTTTTATATTTTGCGACTGATCACAGGGAAAGCCAGTCCTTTGATTTGAAAAGAGGGATGTTTTGCCCAGACATCCCACTTCAACTCTAGGACTGCTCCTGTTTCATTTTTAGCAACCCAAAAATGGTTCTCTAACTGAAACCAAGCAAAATGGAAGGAGAAAATATTCACCATCACAACAAAGCTGGTAAAAGCATGCTACTCCCCTTCTCATTATGTTTGTGAGCTGAAGGTCTAAATCTCAGAGACCTGATCTTGGAGGGAGATAGTCAAACTCCAGTAATCTAGAGTTCGAAGACTGGAAATGCTGCAACACCAAGTCTACATTCTCCACTTGGGTCTCTAACTATGCACCAAAGTGTGCTAACAGAATTAGTGAAGCCATTCAGGTGCAAGACGACCTCTGGAGATATTCCTTATCTAGCACGTACGCTTCCATGTTTTATTGCAACTAAGAACAAAGCAGAAAACAACAAGTTCATAAAATCTACAGACGATGCTAGGGGACGCACGTACCCTGGACAAGTTCTGGCTTAATAAAATCTACAACCTTCAAAAAAAAAAAAAAAAGAACAAGTTCATAGCAGATTTTCTTAAGATAATTTTTAAACTCGGACCAAACAACCCTTGCTAATTACATCATAAACTCACCCATTCCCCAACAGAGGCGTCTAGTGGAGGTAAAGTGGTAAAACTGTTCTCCCTAATCAACCTGGACTACAATACACAACAGAAAGTAAGGATTTCTGAATCTGGAATATTTACTCAAGTTTTTGCGCCCGAGATTTGTACAAGAGTAAACCTGTTTGAATACAATTATTGATATTGCAACCAAAATAAGGTCTACAAATTAAGTGAAAAATAAATTCCAGTCCAGTAGAACAAAACCAAAATTATACCCCTAGTGTCTCATTTAAAACTTCTACTCAAGGTTATGCTTCTTCGTAGCTACTTCTGACTAAAGCATACAGGCTGCTGGTAGAGATATGACTATGAGGGTCAGAGTAGATCAAAACGCAATTAGCAGTTTATAACAGTAGCTGCAAGCCTTGCTTTTTGGGAGAGGCTTCAGCAATCTTCTTGTTTCCTGGAAAGGCTTGACGGGAGACATCAACAAGGGCTTTGAAGCTGTAAGGTTCGTGCATGGATATCTCCGATAGCACCTTTCTGTTTAGCTGGATGTTTTCCTTGATCAATCCATGCATGAAGTTTCCATAGTTCACCTGAACAGAACGAGCCAAAAGAAAACAATACCAAAAATAATCAACCCCAAAGCCACCTAGTATTGAAACAATTCTAAAATTCTTAGAAGTATACAAACTTCGTCAATTAATGGGTATTCAATTTAGCCAAGGATAATTTTATTCCAGGTTCGACAGTTTAAGAGCGGGGTTGTGCATTAGTACAACGTTACAAAAATACATTCTGCCATAATCACTAATCTTCAATTAATGGGTTAAAATTGTAACCATAAAGATCATCAGCACTCCTCTTCCTCTCTTGAGTTCTTAGTTTCTCTCTGACATGACGCGGACGCCGAACTGTATGATCTTGTATGTAGCTTAGATGAGATAGCTTTATCAAAAGGGATGAAAAACAATAAAGCAATATCAACAGAATTTCTTACTTAACAGAGAAGCATTTCGAAATTAAACTACAGTGTGCATAACTAGCTAATCAAGACGAGAAAAGTAAATTAAAAAACAGTAAATTACTTTACGATACACATCTCATATTCAATTGTCATTACACGCCATGCTATCTCACTCATCTGTTAACAATGGGTTAATAACATGCCCTGTAATCTAGTTGACAATGTAAGGCACTATGACATCGACAGATAAACAAGCCGTAACTGTATCATTTATGCTTTTTTATGAACAATCAAAAGCCAGTAAAACATGTCTATTCCTTTACCTATTTGGCTAATTCCTATCTCAATAAGTAGCAAGGGAAGCAACAGATGGAAACTAGGGAATGGAGGGATACTGGTTTACGAAATCTATCTGGTAAAAAGAGCCACCATTGAATATTATAGCTACAGATCTTGATCGGGATTAACTGTATAGTCTCCAGACATTGAAATACTTCTAATAACTGAAATGTAGAGTGCAATGACATTACATTTTGGCCACACACATTAGTAAAAGTGTAATGCATAAAAGTTCATCTTGTATACCTCAATCACTCGTTGTTATGATATTGATATTGTACGAAAAGTTATTGCCAAGTTTGCCTATATGTATCTGACACATTACTCTATAAAGTTGTTGTTACGATGTTAGAACATTCTAGCTAACTTAACATATTTAGTTGTTATGATCACACTCATCAGGTACAGCATGCTGTCTGTTACTGTTCACACTTCCCACTTGGAACATTCTGACTAGGAATTCTACAATTCCCTTCAAATGATAAGCAAATATCTTTAAATTAAGTGGTTGTTCTATATACTCGAGACTCAAGCCCAAAAATTTATACTATGTGAACAATCAGTAGCATATAAAAAGATGGAAATTAGGGAATGGAGGAACACCAATATACGGAGTCTTACTGGTAAAAAGAGCTACCACAAAGGATCTTTATCAGGACTAATTTTATATTCTCCAGACGTTGAAATACTTTCAATAACTGTAAAGTAAAGTGAAATGACATTAAGTTTCAGCCTCACACTTTAGTAAAGTGTAATATATGATTGTAGCCTTTTTCTACACCTCAACTACCCATTCTTATGATATTGATATTTCAATAAAACTTACAGTCATGTATTGACTACATGATTCCAACGCATTACTCTGAAATACAGGAACAGTCGTGTATTGTCGCACTCATCAGGCACCTCATACTATGTGTGAATGTTCACAATTAGAACATTCTGACCAGGGGTACTACAATTCCCTTATAATGGTTTACTCATGGACCGGTGAACATTCGAGATAAGCAAACTTCCCGAATTTGCTCTATATGGTTTACTCGTGAACAGGTGACCACATGAGTCCATAAATTGCTGCTTTGCATGTCAGATGTGTGAGTATCAAACTAGAAGCAAAACTCATTTTGTTGAAGATAGTAAGAAATCAAATAAATTAGAAAGAGGGAGAAAAGAGGAGAGAAATGGATAGATATTGTAATGAGGAAGGAAGGAGTCTATGCAGATGAGTTGTATTTAAGGAAAGATGGGGCGTGTGTGTAAGTAGTGGGTCAATTACTTTAATTACTACTCCAGTTTCTTTCATGATCTCGTCCATTAGGAAGGAATAAAGCTATACATTATCCATAGGCACTATGATGTCGACAAAGTAAGGCACTTGTGACTTATACTTTTTATGAACAATCAAAAGCAAGTACAACATGACTATTCTCTAACATATTTCGAAGGAATAAAGCTACACATTATCCATAGGCACTATGATGCCAACACCATAAGGCACTATGATGCCGACAGATAAACAAGCCGTAACCGTGTCATTTATACTTTTTATGAACAGTCAAAAGCCAGTACAACATGACTATTCTCTTACATATTTGGTTGACTCCTATCTCAATAAGTAGCAACGGAAGCAAACGATGGAAACTAAAAAATGGAAGAATACTGGTAAACGAAGTCTATCTGGTAAAAAGAGCTACCGTTGATTATTATAGCTACAAATCTTTATCGGGAGTAACTGTACATTCTCCAGACATTGAACTACTTTCAGTAACTGTAACGTAAAGTGAAATGACATTACATTTTGACCTCACACTTTTAGTAAAAATGTAATACATGAATTTTTTTGTTATACCTCAATCACCCATTGTTATGAATATTGACATTCAAACTTACAGTCGTGTATTGACTACATGCATTCAACACATTACTCTATAGCGCTGTTGTTACGATGTTTGCAAATACTAGCTAACTATATGATCACACTCATTCAGGTACATCATATTGTTCACAATTAGAACATTCTGGCCAGGAATACTACATTGGTTTACTCATGGGCTAGTGAATACTCGTGATAAGAAAACATCCTAGCAGATCTCTTTAGATTAAGTGTTTGTTCTAATATACTCAAGACTCAAGCCAACAATCTACACTGTATGAAGAATCAAAAGCAAATAAAACACGACTTTTCCCTTGCATATTTGACCATTTTCTATCTCAATAAGTAGCAATGGAGGCAAAGATGGAAATTAGGGAATGGAGGAATACTGATATACAAAATCTTACTGGTAAAAAGAGCTACCATAAAATATTATAGCTATGGACTAACTTTATATTCTCCAGACGTTGAAATACTTTCAATCAAAATAAAGTGAGATGGCATTATGTTTTAGCCTCACACTTAGTAAAAGTGTAATATATGAAAGTGGCCTTTTCTTATACGTCAATTACAAGTCCTATGAAATTGATATTTCAATAAATCTTACAGTCATGTATTGACTACACCAATCCAACACATTACTCTGAAATACAGGATAGTCGTGTATCGTCGACCTCATCAGGCACATCATATTATCTAATAATGTTAGCAATTAGAACATTCTGACTAGGGATACTACAATTCCAATCTCTTTAGATTAAGTACTCGTTCTATATACTCAATTCTCAAACCAAGATTCAACAATTTTGCATTAGATAGGTACTACTTAACAGAAAGCTGAGAACCTAAATCATCTCTTCAATCATGTTATAATCCATCCAACAATGTAAGGCACAGTAAAAAAAAAAAAAATCAAATACGATTAACTTACTCCGTGCAAGCGAGAACCGGCATTGATACGTTCAATCCAGAGTGATCGCATATCCCTTTTCTTAGTTCTTCGATCTCTATAAGAATATTGCAAAGCCTTTTCAACTCTCTCTCTTGCTATTCTAATACAATTCTTTGCTCTCCCCCTAAACCCTTTTGCAAGTTTAAAGATCTTCTTCTTATTCATCTTTCTTTACACAAACTCTGATTAACAAAAAAATCAAAAAAAAAAAAAAACATCAATCTCCAAGAATGAAAAGAAAAAATAAAATAAAATTGTAGAGCGTCGATTCAGATTAGACTAAGAAACTTACCCTTTAGAACGCGATAATCTGAACTGGAACTGTACAGAATCTTCAAAGAGAAATGGGAGTGAGGGTTTTAGAAGGTCTTAAAATGAGAAGAAGAGATTTTAGGGTAGATGAAGAAGCTACTCACAAATCGAGTTTTCGGGGGGGTTTTCACTTTTTTTCTGATTGCAAAGCAAATGGGCATAGTAGTACTATTTGTTTGGTCAAGCCCAGTTTGAAACCAAGCATTTGCTTAGACTTACTCTAGTGGAAGGGTAAGATTCAAGTTTCTCGTTGAACCCACGTCAACCAAAATCAACGCCCGGCCGCAGTGGGGATCCAACATTTTACATCTAGACACCATTTGAAACGGCGCGAGAAAAATGGCGTCCCCTCGGAATTTACAAACGCACATGGACAGATTTTCTAATGGCGTCTTGACTCTGTTGACCGGTCAAAACGCCATTCCTAATGGCGTCTCAGAAGTGTTACATTAAAACGCGAAGGGACAGATTTTCTTCTTCTCTTTTTTTCTTTTCTCTTTTCTTCTTCTACCAAACTCGAAAACCCCTCTTTTGCATTGATGGATTGATGAGGATTTAGGGATTTTTTGCGGATAATCTTACAAGGGTTTGTTCTAGTTGTTGTGGAGAATCTTTTGGTAGAATTTTGGGAGATTTTCATCAACAAACCAAGACTAGGTATGAAAATTAAGTTTTGATTGATTTTGTTGATGTTGTGTTTTTGACTAGTGGCAGTGACATTGGAGCAGGGCTGATGCCGGATGGTGGCCGCGGCGGCTTAGTGTATAAAACGTGTCATTATACTACTATTTATGCACTACGCAGTAGTGCACTGATAGTATTTTTCAATGATGTTGTAGTAAGAAGGGTTTTCGTTCACTCGGACTTGATGAGATTGATTTTAAGAATTAATAAAAGAAAATAAAAGAAAAATATATACAAATATTGTCACGGGATGAAGAGTCACTAGGACGCATGATTTCACTACTTTTCATATTCTTGTGGTTCAGTCATTAACTCTAGACAATATAGCTCAAACAAAAGAAGTTGTGACTCTAATTCCTTGCCAAAAATAGATTTCATAAAACATTATCTCAGAAGTCGTAAGCATGACGCATCAAAAGTAATTTAAACTAAGCATGCGACATCGGACAAAATAATGTATAATTAATAGAAATCATAAAACAATTAAATCTATGCAAAAAGTCATATAAAGAATTAATTCATTTACCACAATCATGAAAAGTTGCTTCCTCCGTTGTCCCAGTGATGGGTTCTAGCTCTGCATATTGGAAACACGCTCAAAAGTTGATTTCATTACTCAAAAATGGTTACAAATGATGAATAAGGGAGAAATAATGAAAAATCGGGTTCGTAACAGTTATAAGTGTTACAAACCGAGCTGTTGCAAAGAACGATAAAACCTTTCTGTCGTTGTTACTGTTGATTTAAGACTGTCTCTGAACTACGACCCTCAGATGTGAGTCGTTAACACTGTTGAAGAACGACGGTCGCTTGTGGGTCTTATGTTCTTCATGTTCTTCACTACACCAGCAGAAACAATTTTTTTCTGGTTGTTGATTTTGCGCCTCTGTGATGCTCTAAACTATCCCAAACTCTCCATCCCTTCTCTGAACTCCTCGCACCCTTTTTATACCCAACAGCAGCTCATATCTCGACATTAACTGCCCAAAAATCTTCACAGTAAAACAATATTCTTCCACGGGATTATTTCCTTTTTTATTTCTTTTTACGCTGTTGCATGCTTCTGTCATCTGTCGACATGCTTCAATCTCATTCAGTACACGATCAGAAGGAGTCAAACTCTCCCCATACACACGCAGAACTCCAAAAATGTCTCGGAAAATCCCGAAAATACCTCACGTACGTGTGTATACCCTGCTCTTTCAAACATGCGTGAACTTTTCTCCTTTTTCCTATTCCAGCACGAGTATGACTCCTGTTTTAGCTTAACAGGATATTCCCAACCAAAATCCGAGAGAAAATCTCGCCAGAATTCTTCCATATTTAACCAAAAATTCCGTGTCACTCTGTTTTCTTCAATCCCGAATTTCCAGCCAATTTGGATCATTCCAGCAACCATACCACGCCTGTTAACACTAATCAAGCCATCCCAACAAATTTCAGCCATTGAATCTCACTGAATCGCACCAACATCCGACCATAATTCTGCCTGTCAAAGAACTCTTTTTTTCCCGCCAAAATTCATTTTCAAACGAAGGGGATGAGGTTGCCCCTTATCCAGCTGCTTGGGTGCAAATATCCTGTGGGTGCCCCTTAGTAATTGAGGTGCCCCTTATCCTACATTGATAGTCCGAATAACATGTGTCCCACGGGTGCCAAAATCAACTTTTCGAGCCGAATTTTCCAAAAATGTTTATTTCCCAAAAATGCCTACAAATATATAAAACACCATAATAAGTACAAAATCGAGTGCCAACAATATATAGAATTGAGATCAAATTAGACACAAAAATGTGTCTATCAAATACCCCCAAACTTATTATTTGCTAGTCCTCGAGCAAATTTATTCTAGAAAATAAAAAGCATTTGAACCCCTAGGTGGCCCTAGTGGCGGAGTGTTGTCTCCGGAGGGTTTACCAGCGGTGTACCCACAAAACCTTTACTCCAGACCCTAGCTATCTACGCAGAACCTTGGAAGGCACTAAAGAATCTCCTTGGTCGGCATACAATCATTGACTATAGGAGGAAGTACCCTGATGCGAAATTCCAATTGATGTAAACGAGTTTGTACTCAAGCATACTAAAATTCATATAAAGTGACAGAGCTCTACTCAGATAGTTTCTGGACATCATAAACCGGAGTCAACCAATCACATGGAAAGATTAAGAAGATGGATGTAGAGAAAAACGTAGATGTTGACTAAGGTGAACCTATCCTAATGGATCGAGATATTGGTCCGGACTAATATCAATACACCGGCATATACAAGGGAACCAAAGTGGTCGATAATCCTAACTCTAGGTCAACTCACCGGCATATACAAGGGTACCAGTGGTCGACTTTATTGAATTTATTCTGGTTGGTCTAATGGTCTGGTCTCAATTTTTTTTTCTTTTTTTTTTTTTTTTTTTTTTTTTTTTTAAGCTCAGCCATTCTATTTCACCCTAGCAATGGTAAAAAGAAAAAAAAAAGAAGTGATCAGGATTCTTTCGATGTTTCCATCACGAGGATATGGCGAAACTACCATGTTTTCTTTTCTAACACCCGAGCTCGTGCTTTTTATGAATAGACTCTTCTAGATGTTTCCATCTAATCAGATTGGTTCCTCAACTCCTATAACCAAGATGCTTCCATCCACTTAGATTGGTTAGTGCTATCCTTAATAAGCATAAATTTCTAGGCTCTGGAGTTTATTTATTGCAACTAAAAAGTTTCTCCCATACCCCCAAACTTAAATCTAACATTGTCCTCAATGTTCTAAAGATGGAATTAAAAACATGAACAAGGAGAAACTGTTACCATTTGAAGCAAAAGAGATAAGGAAAGATATTACCGTGTTGCAAGAGCATGGGTTACCTCCCAAGAAGTGCTAAGTTTAAAGTCTTCAGCCAGACATTGGAAAGGATTAGTCACCTCGAAGAATCATAAAGCAAAGAAATAGGAATAATCATGGGTCATCTGGATCAAAAAGTGCTAACCACAAGAAGAGGAGACTGCAACAAACCAGGAAGATATCCAACACACCCTTATTTATTTTTAAGACAACTACATCTAGTTGTGGTTCGGGTTCAGGCTTTATAAAAGGGTCTAGATAACAAATTTTCATGGGTTGCGTTTCCTAATTTAAAGGAGAAAAACACGCATATCCGTTCACAAACCTTGGCTCACATGTGGAGTTGCAACGTACACCGGCTTCTTTCCGTGCATTTTTTAGGCGGGTAACCCTTGCCGATGAAGTCTTATAGCTTTTGCACCGTAATATCATCATGAGGTGAAACTCTACTAGTTTTTCCAATGAAGTCTTATAACTTTTGCACCGTAATAATTTTTCCTTTTCTAAAAACTCGAGGGTGTGATTATTTTTACTGGGAATAATAAAATCTGCGAATATACTAGACTCAATGTCTGGATTTTTTTTTTTTTTTTTGAAATATATCCTAGAACTTTATTTCGTTGCAAATTCAATAATTAATGAAGTAACCGAATTATTTATTTATGGATTAGAGCCACGAATGAGTATAATATAATGAACATGAAGATTTCAGATTCAATTGTACCTGCAAACATTCATTGGTCGTAGACAAACGTAACAAACCCATGAGCGAGTAAAAAAGAGCTAAGTATGCCAGCCAAGACGCTATCTTGGAGATGTTTTATTTTAAGCAAATATGAAAATTCATTAACCAATGATCGTCCTCCAACAGGTTAGACAACCTTGTAGACAAGGAAAAAAATATTGATATATTGTTTGTCTTGTCTATGTGGTAAGGGAGTATGCACCAATATCACAAGTTTCAGAACTGAAAATGCATCTAAATTTTCTTATCATGAGTTTTAAGAATTAATGAAAAATAGCAACAACAAAAAATCGTCTCATCAATTAAAATATGGTATATAAAGACAATCAGGTACCAATATTACCAACTTATATTAAAAGTTCTTATGGAGTATCGAATTCCCACGAAAAAAATCAAATTCTTCTAGCGGAAGCTATGCCACAACAAACTTAATTAAATGAATCCCTTTACAAGAAAGGCATTGATCCAAATTCTGGTTGTTCCTTCTGTCAAAATTAAATGACTTTAAAAATATGTACCATTTTTTTTTCAATTGTAATAACGTTACTGCCATTCGGAATATGTTATATAAATAGACAACAAAGAGTCTTAAAACATTTGTGTTTCACGGATGTAAGTGTTGGTGTTATTAGCTGGAGTTATATTATTTTGTAGGTACTTTGGTGTATATGGGACGGTAGAAAAAGGTGGATTCATGAAAAAGAAAGGTTTGCTCTTCTAAAAACACTTGTCTTGGTAATAAGGAGAGCTAGAAAATTTTAGTTCACTGTTATATATATATATACATAAAGATGACCAATCTAATTGTATGCTTGACATATTGGTTAAGTGGACCCATCCTAAAAATGGGTTTCAGAAGTTAAATACAAATGGGGTGGTCAGAGATGATGATTGTTCTTTTGTGGAAGGTTTTTCTAAACATTTCCGTCATAATGGAAGCAACATGGCTAAGGTCTGTGCTTTTAGTGGCATCTCAGAGGTTCAGTTCAAGACATTGAAGATTTGAAGATGAAGTTTATAGATATTGTCTTTGAGCATCATTATAGAGATGCAAATTTTGTGGCTAAAACTTGGTCAAAGAAAGCGTCTGAAAGGTAGTTAGAGAGAGTTTGATTCAATTTTCCAATAGAATTTATTAATAATCTTGTAGCTGGCATACAAGGTGTTTCTTATTATAAAATGATCGGATCGGGTAATAGTCTTCTGTTTTTAGTCATGTTATAAAAACACTATTAATGTGACCTAAAATTGTAAAAATGGGTGATAGATATTATTACTACCTAAGCAATTTTGTTGATTTTGATTAGACTGAGTTTGAAATTCAGAAAATAAACTAGGGTTTAATATAGAAAACCATAAAATACTTATTCTTCTTCAATAATTTATATATAAAAAAAATGACAAAACTTAATAACATATGTACTTACTATATAAAGTCCAAGTTGAAAATTGATGATATTAAACCTTTGTATTGAACAAAACCTTACCAAAAACCGGTGGTGTACTATTAAAGATTATATGATGTTTATACCATATATTTTTTTTCAAAATTTTCAATGAAATATCAAACTTTGATTTGGTGTTTTAAAAAATTAGACACATGTCATAATTAAGCGGAGCTAGTGCATGGGTTATTCAGTAATTGGTAAGGTTTAAAGAAAATTAATTATATTTTAAATGTTCAGGTTCTAGAGTCTGGAAAAACTCAAATAAAAACTTAGAAGCACATAATAATAACCTGAATAATTGAGGATCCTCTAAGTCAATCAGTTTTGACTTACACAGTTGACCACAATAAGATTGGTGGTCTTCCTTAAGCAAATGTGTCGACCCTAATATCCTAAAGTAATTAGGTTTAGTCTCAAAACTTAATAATTGACACATCTGAAACTTATATGTTCCCACAATTGGAAGGAAGGTTTTTGGTGGGAAAACAAAGTCAATCGTGGTATCATATCCTGGGTTAACCACATCAACCAGAGGATGGGTTTCTAACAACTGAACTTCTTTATGGACACAACTAGGTTCAGGAAAAAGTGTATAAAGATAATCTTGTAAAATGGTTGAGGCACAAATGTCCAGTCCTAAGTGAGGGGACTTTCTGAGAGTTAAAGGTAAGGCACTAGGAGAGTGATAATCACCCCCAAAACTTAGAGTTTTCAGTGTCTCTAGATAGACTAGTCACAATTTCCCTAATTTCTAGAACATCAGAATCCTGAAAATGGTCAATTGATTCTTCCAAGTTATTATCAGGTAATGCATCCTTACTTATCTCTACGAGTTTATCGACTTCTAAGACTAGTGTTTCTAAATCACTAGACTCTAAAACAGTATTCTCAGGGTAAACTCTGTCTTCTAAACCATCATCAAAATCATATAAAGGATTATCAGCGAAAGTTTCTATTAAAGGCTCGTTAACTAAGGTGTTAATCATAGTTACTTCCTCTGATTCACTTTTAGGCACATCAAATAATGGATTATCCAACATATTGTAGGCTAAAGGATCATGAACTACATCGTCTAAAACGGTGGCATCTCTAGTCAAATCCTCATCCTTTCGAATAGGTGAATAATCATTAAAATTATTGGGATTTGAACCAGAAATAGTACTATCATTATAAAGTTCAATCGGAGTAACAAATTCCTGATCACTATGCCTACATATTTCAGATTCTTCATCAACACTTTCCACATCATGATCATCACTATAATAACATGAAAATGGTTGAACCTCATCTAAACAAGTAGTGTTACCAATTTTATCCTCGTCATCTTGATTATGCAAATAACTATCCTCATTTTTAAGGGTATTATTGGAAACACTGTATTGGAAATCAAGATTATTTCAAGCAATTCTTTCGTTCGTCTCAGCTATCATCTTGAGGGATTCCTCTATAGAAAGTTTCCTTTCGTCATAAACTAAGTTATTCATCTTAGCTAACTTACATGTCGTCTCCTCTAATTTCCTGAGAGACTCTTCTAAAGGAGAAACATAAGAATTTTGCTCGTATGACCCGTGCGTGTGTGGATAGTAATTGGGCACATCATGGTATGAGCCATAACCTTGAAAAGGCTGATGTTCCCAACCACTATTCACACTATGGTCAAAGTAGTAACGTCCATTTTGAAACTCAGTCGGATAATCATTGTATTGGTTGTTATAATACCAGTTTGGCATCCTAACTGCAAGGGAATTCTATACAAACACAAACAAGGCTGACTCGACCACAACAAACCTACTGATTTCTAACAAACAAAAAGCATGATGGCTCCACTTAGATTGTTTTCTAGACTAGCTTCTAATCCTTCGAAAGGGAATTCGTTACAATCTGAGCAAACCCATCTGGAATCAATCCGAGTTTAAGTAAGTTGAATAGAGGCGAGGGAAGCTGCGTGGAGCTTTGATACCCAAGGCCTCACCGCATTACAAGGCGGCGCAGTCACGCATTCAACTCACAGAAACCATCATGAACTTCGAAGTATGCTTAATAGAGTAACCAATATTTTTCGAACGACTTTCCTATTAAGCTCGTTACCCTATCAGTCTCGTTCTATTCAAAATTTTAGGCTTAGGTTCGCGTTTGGTTTTGTTTTCCTAAGGCGGGCAAGAAGAGAACGGTGATGAAATCCGAACTCTTATCTTGTATGGCCAGTCCTTGCCCTTTACTAGGAAATTAAAGCAGCCGGATTCAGTTCCTCGACATATATTCACACGAAATCATCTAGTAAACCCGCTGACATGAGATTCGCAGGTGTTTAGAATTCTTACCTCCCGTTCCAGACGGGGGATGAACTGTTGAAGTCGACTCGGGCCACGACTCCTATGTCATGTACGAACCCGAGGGGCCGAGACGATATCTTAATCGTCGTCCTTCCATGTGCAGTTTATATTTAAATAACCCTTCCTTAAGGTTTTAAAAAAAATGTCCAAAAGTCCAAAAAAGTGTCCAAAAGAAAAAAAAAACAATGTCCAAAAATAAAATATTACAAAAATAAAAACCTTAATTACAGTTTCTAAAAAAAATAGAATAAAATAATATACAAAATCTTCTTCTTCACCTTTTTTGGATTCCTCTTTTCTTTCCTTCTTTAGCTTCGCTTTTGTTTTCAGCGCTTTCTCCCTTTTTCTTTAGCTCAGTTCCAAATCTGAAAACAAACAAGAAATACCAAAAGGCGTAAAAAAGAACAAAAATAATAAAAATAAAAATAAAACCTAAAAACAAATCTATACACAAGTCCGCGTCGGCGGCGCCAAAAATTGATTATTTTTCAATGATGTTGTAGTAAGAAGGGTTGTCGTTCACTCGGACTTGATGAGATTGATTTTAAGAATTAATAAAAGAAAAGAAAAGAACAATATATACAAATATTGTCACATGATGAAGAGTCACTAGGACGCAGGATTTCACTACTTTTCATATTCTTGTGGTTCTGTCATTAACTCTAGACAATATAGCTCAAACAAAAGAAGTTGTGACTCTAATTCCTTGCCAAAAATAGATTTCATAAAACATTATCTGTAAGTCATAAGCATGACGCATCAAAAGTAATTTAAACTAAGCATGCGACATCAGACAAAATAACAGATAATTAATAGAAATCATAAAACAATTAAATCTATGCAAAAAGTCATATAAATAATTAATTCATTTACCACAATCATGAAAAGTTGCTTCCTCCGTTGTCCCAGTGATGGGTTCTAGCTCCGCATATTGGAAACACGCTCAAAAGTTGATTTCATTACTCAAAAATGGTTTACAAATGATGAATAAGGAAGAAATAATGAAAAATCGGGTTCGTAACAGTTATAAGTGTTACAAACCGAGTTGTTGCAAAGAACGATAAAACCTTCCTGTCGTTGTTACGGTTGATTTAAGACTGTCTCTGAACTACGACCCTCGGATGTGAGTCGTTAACACTGTTGAAGAACGACGGTCGCTTGTGGGTCTTATGTTCTTCGTGTTCTTCACTACACCAGCAGAAACAATTTTTTTCTGGTTGTTGATTTTGCGCCTCTGTGATGCTCTAAACTATCCCAAACTCTCCATCCCTTCTCTGAACTCCTCGCACCCTTTTTATACCCAACAACAGCTCATATCTCGAATTAACTGCCCAAAAATCTTCACAGTAAAACAATATTCTTCCACGGGATTATTTCCTTTTTTATTTCTTTTTACGCTGCTGCATGCTTCTGTCATCTGTCGACATGCTTCAATCTCATTCAGTACACGATCAGAAGGAGTCAAACTCTCCCCATACACATGCAGAACTCCAAAAATGTCTTGGAAAATCCCGAGAATACCTCATGTACGTGTGTATACCCTGCTCTTTCAAACATGCGTGAACTTTTCTCCCTTTTCCTATTCCAGCACGAGTATGACTCCTGTTTTAGCTTAACAGGATATTCCCAACCAAAATCCGAGAGAAAATCTCGCCAGAATCCTTCCATATTTAACCAAAAATTCCGTGTCACTCTGTTTTCTTCAATCCCGAATTTCCAGCCAATTTGGATCATTCCAGCAACCATACCACGCCTGTTAAGACTAATCAAGCCATCCCAACAAATTTCAGCCATTGAATCTCACTGAATCGCGCCAACAATCCAACCATAATTCTGCCTGTCAAAGAACTCTTTTTTTTTCCGCCAAAATTCATTTTCAAACGAAGGGGATGAGGTTGCCCCTTATCCAGCTGCTTGGGTGCGAATATCATGTGGGTGCCCCTTAGTAATTGAGGTGCCCCTTATCCTATATTGAGAGTCCGAATAACATGTGTCCCCCGGGTGCCAAAATCAACTTTTCGAGCCGAATTTTCCAAAAATGTTTATTTCCCAAAAATGCCTACAAATATATAAAACACCATAATAAGTACAAAATCGAGTGCCAACAATATATAGTATTGAGATCAAATTAGACACAAAAATGTGTCTATCATGCACTACCACAGTAGTACCACCTCATCAAACCTAGCTAGCCATTTTGACAAAAAACGGACACCTGCAATCAACACGTGTCAATGGGGAGTGAGGGTAAGGATGCTTCAGTTACAAAGCCTTTTTACAAATGCCATTCTGATTCTCGGAGTCTCCGCATCTCCCTGTTTTTATCAATTGCTCTAAAATAATAAACTATATGATTGAGGAGAATTAGAGATGAACGAAGAAGATGTAGAGACAAGGGAAAAGATATCTTATTAGAGAGAGCCGTAGTTGTAATACATAGGTTTGTGTATATACATATAAAAGGGAAACTAGATGGACCGCACATCCATGGGCCGTAGGCCCTGTAACAGTCCCCCTTGTGCGGTTCAATAACAAAACTTTATACATAATGCTTCATATATAGTGCTTTGAATGTAGTTCTTCAGATGTCGTTCTCTCCTTGATGACTTTTGCCGAAATCAATTGCCTTTCTAAAACTTTGACAAGGAAAAAACCCAGTGGGATAAAACCTTGGTACAACTCTTCACATATAGTACTTCACATGTTGTCTCGTACTTTAGATGTAGTTTATCACATGCAATACGATCTTCAAAGACCGACAAGTCTAAGTTAATTGACTCGTTAAAACTTCGTCAGGAAAACCCAGAGGGACAAAACCTGAACTAAATAAAATGAGTACAATGTTAAGAAATATGTTGCCTCATTAAAACCTTGACAAGGAAAACCCAGTGGGATAAAACCTTGACGAAGGGAAAAGAGTACAACGTGACAGATGCAAGTAAAGGTGATCTGTTGCAGATGATCACTTTGTTCCGTTGAAGTTGACTAGTTGCTTCACAACTCCTAAGGCAGAAAATCCTTGTGGGAAAGATAATAGCCTTAGTTGGGAAATTACTTCCCGGTTTTTTTTTGTTGTCTCATTAAAAAACCTTGCCGAGCAACAAAACCCTATGGGAAAAAGTAACCTCGGTGAAGGAAAATAGTTCAAAACACCATAGATGCTCCCCCTGATGTCAGACAATTTTCATTAGTCTAATGCAGTCAAAAGGAGTTTATCACACTTTACGTTGGTGACTTGAAAGCTTATAAGACCATGTTGTTGATTCTGGAAGTTACGTTTCTTAACAGACTAGCGCGTTTCATTTCTTTGATTCAGATATTTTCGGCAATATCAACGCGATCTTTATGTCTTCCACTTTCAACATACTTGACGTTTTAGTGTTGTCTCGCTAAAAACCTTGTCGAGTAACAAAACCCTTTGGGAAAAACTATTCTCGATCGAAGGGAAAAAGAGTACAACACAGCTTCAATTTCGAAGTAAAATATGTCGACATCATATCCTTGGATCCTCCCCTTGATGTCGGCATCTCCCCCTGATTACATTCAGAGTTGTACCAGACAGTTCCTTTAGTCATGTACTTTTCGAAATTGAATATTGGTAGTGACTTAGAAAATGGTCTACCATATCTCCCCTGATTACTTTTGGTGGAGAAGATATTATTGTTCCTTTATAATCAACAACCTTTGGATTGCAGTTCCTTTAGCATTCCTTTTTATGTCTTTGCAAGAATGAAACAAGTTTATGTCAATGGTTACTTTTAAGTAGATGATTACATTCCCTATACCATTCCAATGACGTTGCGTTGGCGCTGAGCTATATCTAGCTAACAAGTTCACTAAGGATGAAATATTTGGTCGAGTACGTTATGCTAAGTACAATAATGCGTATATTATAATTAGATAATGAAAGTTCATCTCCCGACCCAACTTCGTCATCTTCCTTTAGACGAATTGGTCATTTATGTATATTTGAAACTCGACTAATCATGGGAGTGCTATCAGGATGCATGTCTTTGTTAAATTGTCTGACAACTTTAGACATATGCAAACTGGTGGAATAATATACCACAATCTCAGTATTCGATCGAGCTTTCCCTAAATTTTTCATCTCAAATTCAGATTTTAAATAGCTTTTAAGGTCTCATTACATCAAGAGTACCCGTTATGTCTATATCATCGACATAGATAGCTACAATTCCAAATCAGGAACTTTCTTCTAAATATGCATGGAAAAATACCTTACTTGTCTATCCCCTCCAAATCAAATAGTCACTTAGACGGGTATACCACATCCGCCTGATTGCTTCAATCTATAAGTGAGCATTATATCTAACTGTAAACGCACTCTGTGGTTTAAAGTCACTTGATTCGGGAAACAAAAGTCTATCAAGTACTTTTGTAAATATCTGATATCTCTTGATTCTTTCAGAGATACGTAACAACCACATACATATGCTGCATTTCAAGTTCTTTTGAAATTACCAAGATAACTAAGTAGTAGAACGCTATAACGTTCATTACAAGAGGACAATTCCAGGGCTTTGTGAGAAACCTCGCGCCACAAGGCGAGTCTTGATACTTTGAGACTTCATTCTTCCCACTGTGCTCTATGACGAATAATCATGGATGTCCCATAGGCTTTACACTTGGTTGGTTAGCACTACCACACCAAATACCTGTATATTTGTCAAAGAACCAAGTTCTACCTGGATTGTATATGCCAAATATGCTCTTCGTTGAAATTAAGCAACAAGGAGCTTGGTTCGATCTCATCTTGCTTTATTTCCTTAAGCAAGTGTATAAGAAATTAATCATTAATATGCTCGCATGATCTTTCCATTGACTCGTGCGCATTCTCATAATCCACTTGGGATATCATTGTTCTCTGGAATCATTAAACTTGGAGCGTCCTCCAAAGATGATTCATGGACATAGTCAGAGACAATCAAATGACATGATTTCATTAATTATACAAATTAGGTTGTGCCTTACTCATCTAATTCCTTTCTAGGTGAGTATTGATCGAACCTGGTGGTTTTTCCATCTTCCTTTATGGAGCCACGGCCTCAACCATATCTCCACTAAGTATAGTTGCAACACCTTAGTATATGGTGTATATCTCATCACTTTAGCGACATCAATGTACATTCTGAAAATCGATTATTCTTTGTCACTTCACATTTACATTTGTGGAGTACAAGAATCAATATGATACACAATGGGAACACACCACGACAATTCCTGTCGTTCCCTTAGAAAATACTTTTTCTTATCTCCCCCTAACGACGGGAAGACTGTCTCATTAAAGTGATAACCCGCATATCTAGCGGTAAGAGATCTCCTGCCAAAGGTTTTAAAATGCGGATAATTGTTGACAGTAAATATTCAACAAAATTACTTAATCATTTTCGTGACCCATCATAGTACGATGTGGACTCGTAATGGCACATATATAGTGCAACCAAAAATGCGTAAGAACGCAAATGTCAGGCTTAAATACATTTACCAACTGGTATGCAGAAAAGGTTGACTAATATTGGGTTATAAAATGAATTAAGTAATGATGCGCGTAATATTGCATATCCCCAAAGCAATAAAAGGTAGGTTGGTACGCATAACCTATTCTTTAGACACCATCTGTAACCTTTGATGGTAGTCTCTGCGAGACCATTGGGTATAAGATGCTCTACATTGATCTTATTAAACATGCAATATTCATCGAATTCTTTTGATGTAAATTCTCTAGCATGAACAAGGGTAGTGAGCCCTTACATGTAGAATATGTGCTAGTAGTTTTCCAAACGCAAATTTCTTGGGACTATAATTAGTCCAAAATGTCAAAACATTTACCAGAGCCATAAGTCACTTTAATGGTCCGCATTCTGCATGAATATTTTTCTAAATTTCACCTTGTTTTCTTTGTAATATAGGTTGTTTACCATTTGCATCTTCGGATGGTCTCAATCCTTTTTACAATAGACTTTGTAAAATGAGTGATGTGCTTCCTTACTTCAAAAGCATAATGGGAAGGGGGGTGGTGCATCTAGTATTTTAGAAAACACTTATTGTGAGATATGCCGTCACTTCGCATTATGTCAATATTTTTCCCGTTTTCGTTCACTCAAATAAAGTGATGTTTGTACGAGTTATTTAAAAAAAATCATCATGTCATAACCAAAGTTGCTTTATGGTTATGCCCAAAGCCTGTATGAGTCAATTCCCAACATTTCATCGTCGGAGTCAGTATGGATTCAACAATCCAAATATTATAGTGATTTACATTTCACTAGATTGACTCATTAGTTTCTCTAAAATATATTTCCTTCCAAATATATTAGAGACTATAAAAGATGCAATCAATTACATTCTCATCACTGTGAGGTTCCACATGATATCCATTTGCATGGGTTTCTTTGGAATTTAACAAGGTGTGATTATCTCTCGGTACATGTAGAGATTTTGTGACGTCTTTGTTCTATCTCGAAAACAAAATTTTGAACAGTGCTGCTCTCAATTATCCAATCCTCGCAGTCACATTATAAGGAAATAGTTCAACAACTAGTTTAAATTCCTTAAGCAGGTGGGAGGGAAACAAATATCTGTTAGACATTGAGTCTTGAGATATTAAATAAGTGGTGTGGCCTTATTAGTAACAAAAGTGAGATTCAACTCAATTACTTTAGAGTGAATATATGTTACGTTTCATCCAGATATATCTCAAGTGCTTTAGAGAATTTATGTTTCTTGGGAATGGTGTACTTTTCATTCCATAAGCGCGGATATTGGATCTAGTTCAATTAAATTGTCAATTGGCCAGGCAAAGTTCTTCTTGTCATTAAAGTTGATGTCTAAATTATGACCTTCCTATGGAAATTGGTTGCTACTATGGTACCCGCATTATTGGTTGTACCAATACCGGTAACAAGATTCATTCCTAACTCTTTGGTGTGAGCTAGAATTACATCTTAGCTTCATCACATGTTCAGTTGATACATGTACTTTGGTGTCATTACTGCTGGGAAAAAGTACATTTCCGTCTCATGATATAAATGTCCCTTTTCACATGCTTTATATGAGTCATTACGTCTAACCCCTATCACTTCGGGGTTCTTTCCGTTTTCAATTTTTGCTATATTTATCTTAATTTGAGAAATTTCTTTATCTCAATAGGCCAAGAGAATCTCACTACACATGTCAACAACTTACTTTAGGTTGAATATATTATTAAAAATAATTAATTCTCTTGCTGTCATACTTAAACATATACCGGTTCGTTAGTATTATGGATGAAGTAGAGAAATGAAAATTTTCTGACTCATATCACCTTTTGTGAGTTCTTCCACAAAAATTAGAATACATGTAATAGTTGAGCAAGTGGATTACATCCCACGGAACATTCAAGTTTGGGAAGAAAATATCAAATATGCAATAATGGTGTTCAAGTACTTCTAAACCCCAAATACATACATTTGAATCAAGTTGGTACAACCAATTGTACAAAAGACACCATTCAACTATATCCAATATCATATTCAAGAGAACTAAATAACATTAAGACCCAAATTCTTAATAATCAAGATCAACACTCATAATTCAAGTTGACCGCTAATATGGTATGAACTTATCTTTAAAAAAAATGGAACTAGGTATGTTCTTAAATAAAATAAGTGAGCCCAATAATTAATCACCAAACATACCTCAAAGCTTTGGTTCCCACCGTATATAGCCAAAACCAGAACGAACTTGGTCACGCACGGCCCAAAACCGGATCGGAACAGGACATAGGGCCGGAACATGATGAACCGGTCTCACCAGGCAACAGACTTTTCTTTCACCGCGAACAGGCGGCATCCCAGCAGACAACAAAGATTTTCTCCGCGGAATCACGGGTTATAAACACGGCATGGGACGGAAATAGGGGCGTATACATATCACATAACAAGAAAATGCGTAACCATACAAATTACGGAGCATACGTTACAAAATGAAACAGTAAAGAAGACAAAATCACTTTATAATACAGACATCGTCTTGTTATGGTCTAACACAGTAACATATGAGTAATCAAATACTTAGGACTAGCAAATATGACAGAATAGCATAGTTGCAATACAAATACAATCATGGAGGTATCATTCATTGGATTCATAGCATCATCATCATCATTACATACAAAACCAAATGGTAGTGGTAGATATAAAATAATAAGGTGATGCTTACACATCACGACAATCGAGGTGTTAAAAATAAGTTCAACTCTGTACAAGTCATTTCTAAAACAGAAGACTGTCGAACCCATATAAACAGAAGACCAATCATGCCCACACATAATTCATCGAATTAATCAGTCTTTTTTTCTTTCTTTTTTTCTCAATCCAAAATGGGTTAAACAATATACATGAAAAGTTGGATCAAATGGCATGTACGAATCAAAATATGGTAGATATTTCATGACCGATCCAAAAAATTGGGTTAAGAATGAACCAATCATACATCATCTGGTTTAAAAATTATATCATAACATGTGCAATCACTCATCAACACATCACATGTATACAAATTGGATATGGCAGACAACTAAAGATTAGGTATTCAGAAATTTCAGACTACTCCCCTATCAAATCACAATTACAAATAATGAATTCAAATTTATTAAATATAAAAATAAAAGGTTTAGGTATACCTTTTACATAAACGTGATTTGGGTAAGGATACACGAAATTATCGAAATCAGATTACGATAGTGCCCGATAATAGTCGTAAAAAGAAATCTCTCTGTTGCGGTAACTGTGGAGACGCTTTTGATCGCAAAGGAAAGAAAAAAAAATAGTCGGTTCCCAATTTAGCTTCATGGTAGAACTCGTGCTCGATAACGTGATTGAGGAGAATTAGAGATGAAGGAAGAAGATGTAGAGACAAGGGAAAAGATATCTTATTAGAGAGAGCCGTAGTTGTAATACATAGGTTTGTGTATATACATATAAAAGGGAAACTAGATAGACTGCACATCCATGGGCCGTAGGCCCTGTAACACTATATATGATTTTCTTATCTATTTTAAAGGGACAAGTAGAGTGCACGTGCTCTGCATGTGTGCAGCCAACACAAACGTAATTTTTCTCAAAGGACAAACGTAAATTCCAGTGTGTTTTAGGCTATAACGCGTGGTACGACACCTTGATGACTAAATCTTATCAACACATCATATTGCAAAACATGTACACGTTGTGAAGTATCACTCTCTCGTTATCTCAGTCTCCGGACTCTCCACAACACAATTTAGTCAAGTTTTTTCTTCTCTGTCAAAAATTCTGATTCCACCACCTGGTCCACCTCTGACCTCCTCTTCTTTTTCATTCTCATATTCCTTACTGATGTTGTAAAAAGCTTGAATAGATTAGGCTCAATGTTGCACTTTGATAAAAATCAGTGATGGGGTACAATGTGTGATTTAATCAGCGGTGCGTTCCTAATTTTCATTGTTGTTGGTGTCATTGCCTCTTCTTTTGCTACAATAAGATGTAACAGAGTACCACATATAGTCCACTATATTTATCTTCCTAGTTCAGATGTTATCTTAGTCAAAATAAGTAGATGGGTTTATTGTATAATTTGATAATTATTCAAAATCTTCTTTACTTGATTAATTTGATTGTGTTTTAGGAGGTTAGGTAAAATTGTATTGTTTTTCAGTTGGAATCTATAATAGAAGTTAGAACCTATACTGTTGTTTTTGAATCATGTAATAGAAATGGAAGAAGAAATTATGTTGATTAGCTTTATTTATTGGAATTCGATTGATTTGATGAATAAATCTGATGTTAATGGTGCTTGAGGCGGCGGTGGTGGTGGTGGTGGTGGGAGGGGGGGGTACTGGTAATAGTGTCGTGGTGTTGGTGTTAGTGAAGGTGGTACTGCTGGAGGTTCTGGTCCTGGTGCATACGGCGGTGATGCTGGTTATTGTGGTGGTGGTGGGTGCAGCGTGCAAAAAACACTATGATATCCGGCGTCTGAATTTTAAAAGCCTCAGATCTTGAGGTTGAATTTCATCCCCGTTTTTAGATTTTTTTTGTGTTTAGTATAGGTGGTGGTTACTAAAAGGGAGGAGATGAGATCTAACAAATGATTTAGATAATCTTTAACGGGTGAGATTAAAGGGGGAGATTGGGTTTAACGGCTGGGATTAAATGTGCGGGCGTTGAAATGAGAACTGGTGAACGAAAAGGTTGTTAGCGAATTTCGAAATTCCTTACTGGCATTAAAGAGGGGGGAGACGTTAGATGGAGATAACTATTGCTGATGTTTCAATTTGTTAGAAAAATAGTTGGTTTATAGCATAAAGTGCGAGATTTGAATGTTTGTGGTTTAAGAATCCTAGTTTTATGATGTCTTTGTTTCTGTTTTGCTTCAAAATCAAAAATGTAATTGTCAGATCAAACATCCATTTGTGATCTTATTTTAATTATGTTGTCTATTGATTTCATGTTTATATCTAAACAGATTACGGTAGAAGAAGAGGGTGGTGTGATCGCTGTCGTAGGCGTCAAAAATAAATTACACTTTCTTACTACTCAAAATATATAATGAAGCAAGGGCAAGAAAGGATCGTTCCCACAGAGAGGTCTTGGTTGTCAATATGTTATGGTTTCCTATATAAAACACCGGGGGTTTTTCTGATTTTTATATACTAAAATAAAATAAAAGCAAAACAAATAAAAGTAAACACGCAAATCAAGGATGTGAAAATATTGGATAAAGGTTTCATCTTCAATTGTAAACAAGTTTATGAATATATAAATAGAATTCGTATTTAATCTCGCTATCATCAAAAGCCATAGAATACCTTATTGCAAGAATACTCCATAAATTTCCAAAGTTCATCAACACACACATTAGAGCTGCGTATGTGAATTCTACCTAAAGAATAACCTAACGCCTTGCGCTAATCAAGTTCAATTCCTAGGAGCATTAAGTTTCAGAAATAGGCTAATCAATGCAATTGAAATACATTGCGCAAATAATTCGAACAAAGGTCAATTTCTACATATGACTACAAGGATGTATCACTACAACCTAGAATCATATCATGCTACTCGTATTCAAGGTTATCGCTTGATGAAAAACCCTAAAATAGCTATAGATATGGATGTGAGTTCAATCAATTCTAGACTTAACTAAACAAACATTCAATCATATTGCAATACATCAATCATGCAATTATTATAACCCGTAGAAATCAAACGATAATATTGAGAGAAAACTAATTCATAAAAATCATAACTTGGTTGCAAAATCCAACTACATCTTCAACCAATAATAAAAACTTAGTTACTTGTGTTTTTGGAAATCATCATAGAAAGCAAAGAAGAAAACTATCATGTGAAACCCTAGAAAACAAGTAGAAGTCTCCCTCCTCGAGATATTCCTAGGTTTGAGAAAGACTTTTCTATTTATATGCTTCTCCCATTCCAAAAGGATACTCCTTCCAATATTAGGTCTTCTCAAAACCCATCTCCAAGTGGTCCACCAAGCCCATGTGTGAGAAATACCCATGTGAAATTATGTCCAAAAACCGTCGCCGGAAAACTGGGATTGTGGCCGGAAATCGGCCGGAAAATATATCTCAAGTGGCCGGCAAAGTCCACCCGACCACCGGTCAACGGGTCAAATCGGCTAGGGTCAACTCGGTCAGACCGAGTTAAACCGAGTCAGGGTGAGTCAGGTCAGCTGAGTCAGGTCAGGCCAAAGACATCTTGCCAGGCTAACCCACTTTTGCACAGGCCTAAGCTCTTGCATGAGCCATAACCTATGTGATGCACCATCCTTGTGCTTCACAACAAGCATCTTTCCCAGGCCATCTCCACAGCACAAACCCAGTCTTCTCCTCCCTGCAATTGCAATCAGAGCTCATCATTTCTTCCTCAAGACCAATACCACCACCTGACACCACCATTGCCTTCTCTATTTCATCTGCTCCACCAAGTTGCAACATCATGACCTGTAACTCACTGCCAATCAACACCATCTGGATTTAAACCATTGCCTGCAATTACATCTCAGCACAAACACAACACCATTGATTCCACCAGCTGCAGTGCTAACTCCCAAATTTAACACCTGCACTTAGCTATTGAGCCATGGTCAACAGCTCAAATCCCAGCTGCAATTCTTCATGCTTGCAGCTGCCATCCATTGCTGCTCCAAATATCACTCCAACTTCCCAGCTGCTCCATTACAGATCCAAAAGCAGCACGGTCTTCTCGGCTTCAGATTTCCTCCATTTCATGATTCCTGTGTCTGCAATTCTCGACCACAAATTCATCCAACAGCATCTACCAGCTCTGGCACCCTGCAGTCTCCATTGCACATTCAGTCACAACCTGCACCTGAGCTGCATTCACTGCTATTCAAGCTCATCCATCTACAAACTGCAATCAATCCCTTCAAGCACATCCACTCCTGCAATTTCACTCAACACCACAAAATTGAATCGACTTCAACCCAAAGAGACTACCATGCTATTATGCTCTAACCCACATCAACTTCTCCTCTTCAGTTCTCACATCGATTCCTCTCCGACTCACAATAGCTTCATTGATTTCTCGGATTAACAGCAAACCCCTAATTTCTTCTTCACCTCTTCTCATTCTGAGCTCCTAGGTCTAGCCTGTGTCAATTCACCATAAACCCATCATTTCATCATTCTTCAATTACAATTCGAACCATCAGCTGCAGCTCATTTCCTCAATCTTGAACTCCATCAAACCCGTTAACAGTTCTTCCTCAAAATCGACAAGAACTTTAGCCGTTAATCCTCTGAATTCCATCCAAACCGTATTTCCTCTCAAACCCTACTCTGTGATTCATTATATAACTTCAGTTTGTCTTCCAATCCACCATCTTAGCTCGAATGTCACTTCTCAGCTTCAGATCCATACTCAAATTTCTGCTCGATCGTCTCTTGATTTAGCAGCAGGAATCGCTGCTTTTTCTTTTGGCTGAGTTTCAAGTGAATGAGAGAAACATATCTCTCATCGGATTCAGGGTTGTAATAGATAGGATTTACTTAGGCACCCGCTGCTTGGATATGGGTCGTCCTGCGTAATTCGTGTATTTTCAATTTCAGGGGACTGACAAGCTTAATCATTGATTTCGCTCCTGGAATGATCTCTTTCTTTCGTCGTGGGCTTCGCCTTTTCATTCTCTCCAAGATGATGAGAAGAAATCCCGGATTTGAGCGAGTCCCGCTTCTTTTTGCTCCAATGACTCCAAAACACCTATAAGACTCAAATTCACACATAAGATACATAATTCACAAGATAACTTGCAAAGAAAGCATAAATAATCGATATAAAATTAGGTGTTTTAGACACCTATCAAATTCCCCCACACTTAGACTTTGCTAGTCCTCGAGCAAATCAAACAAAACAATTCTAAAACATACATACAACTCCGTGTCGTCGAGGATACGGTCACTTTTATCATAAATAACAAGCCTTTAAACCACTAGGTGTCCCTAGTGGACGAGTTATAGTCTCGTGAGGGTTTACTAGAGATATACCCACAAAACCTACTTTACCAACTTACTAGTTCTCCGAAATGATAGCATCCAATGCGCTAAGAAGACATAGAGATTCTGCACACTAGTCATAAGAAGTTAGACACATAAATGAACACAATCTCATTCTTAAAAGTTGAGAGAGAAATAACCATCCCTTCTCGACATAAATTAGGGTTCGGAGTGATCAAAAGTCTTGACTCTGCCTCACAAGAAAGGGTTTTATGATATTGCTCTCAATAATAAACAGCTTTTTATGGGTCACACATGTGTCCAGGTAGGAATGAAGAGAGAATCCTACGACACGTTGAATGGTAGGAAGGCTTAACCCTCCGAATGTTTTGAAAACCCACATCTTTTATAATTTTTGAAAACCCATTTTTCTGACGATCTCTTCGAAAGGAAATCAACCATTTAACGAAGGTGGGAATATGCTTACTTACCTCGTTATCCGTTCGGCGTGCAGCTAGCACCACTCTCACAAAGATCCATAGAAACGTCTTCGGTCTTCAATCGGTGTCTTCATCTTCGTCTTCGGTCTTCAACTCTTGATGATAACTCTCGAACTTCGTAGAATCTCGACAATATGATTCTTTCCCTCAAATTCCTTGTCGCTTGAAAACTTCATTATAGATATTCCTTCTTTCCATTGGCTTTATTGAAAAAAAGACAAAACGAACTACACAAACCCAAAATATTTTTTTTTCATTTTTTTTTTTTTTTTTTTTTTTAATAAAAATAAAACAAATACGAAATAAAACAATAACACTAATGATGAACCTAAAGAAATTTTTTTTTTTTTTTTTCTTTTTTTTTTTTTTTTTTTTTTATAATTTTCGTTTTTTTTTTTTTTTTTTTTTTTTGAGAGAAAACTAAATACACATAAGATAAAATAAAAACGTAAGTACAAAGGCCATGGTGTAAGTAATTTACCACTTGATTCTTCACAACTTGTATGTCTTGATATCATAAACTTCTCGAACTCTCATCCTTGATAATTTTCATTCTTGTACAATAGTCTTCAACTTATAAAAATTCTGCTCCTTGTCTTGTTGCTTTACTCAAATCTGAAATCTGCCCATTTCTGTATTGTTGCTTGTAAACCTTGAACGTCTTCAACTTTCCTTCAAATTTGTGATGCTCCTCTTGTTGATGATGATGGTGTTTCTATGGACCTGTTGGTGTAGAGAGAGATAAGGTGGATGGTGCTAACTGCGAACAAGATTACAAGTGGTATGTAAGTTAGCAATTCGATGTCACCATCATGATTGATAAAAATAGCACTCAAGAGATCAAAATAGTGCTTCTATGGTGGGAGGTTGGACATCTCACCATTCTGTCCGGAATTTACGTACGGTGACACACACTCAAAAAGCACAAATTTAGACAGGTACAAAGAATTGAAGGTCGGTGCCTCACATTATGTAACATGGGTAGTCTCCACTATAGGGGACCACTGCTCTAATACCGAATTCAGTCTGCACCTTATTTGCCACTGGCATGGTTAAATCCAACTTTAACTCTCATACAATTAAGAAACCCGATCATGTTCTCTGTCATCTCTAAGTTCAGTCACTATTATGAGATTCTCGATGTAATCTTAGCGACATGTATACTATGTGACTCTAAACTAACTACAAGTTGGAGTTTTCTTATTCACTATTTTACACAAAAAAGTTGAAAATTTTGACTCAAAAAGGCTAAAAACTCTATATGCAAAAGACTCCCCCACACTTAAACTTCACATTGTCCTCAATGTGTAAAACCGAAAATTCTGAATTCTGACGTAACAGCAGATAAAACGCAAAAACTGTACAAATTGGTAAGGAATTTGGAAAAACTCCATTTCACAAAAGTTGTTCATCTACGTGTTTTCTACAAAGTGTAAAAAGGGCACAGTGTTTCGATAAATGGTCTGACAGTTATGGTCTCTGGACTGAACTACGTACAGTCTGAATTTTTCTGACAGAAAGGTATTCGTCATAATTCTCTTATAAGATAGATTCCGGACGCAATGAAATTAAACATGGGGATGCAAATATGATATGAAAACTATAAAAACAAAAAATAAAACGGACTAAAATACAAAACCTATGGGTTGCCTCCCATTTAGCGCTTGGTTTAAAGTCAAATCGGCCAGACTCTTTTGTTATCGTCCATATACCAACAATCGAAAAGTTGAGGATCCTTCCATAGAACCTGTTTTTCAAACACTAGCTTCACACAAATATTAGTACAATAAAGCAAAAGTGAAGCTATGAACCGATAAAAGCTTCCCCCACACTTATTCTTGTCCACACTTGGGAGTGTATAAAGAATATAGAAGTTGGGTACTTCCACGGTTTCTTGTTCCAAAACCTGCATAGTATGAGAATCAAGTATCTCTAATGGCGGAAAACGAGAAACAAAGTCATCCAACAATATTCTCGAAGCACATACATTCAAACCAATAAGAGGTAAAGGAGAAGAAACAATAGGCATAGGGTTAGATAAACCTTGCACAATCTCTTGTATTACCGAATCATCTTCATCCTTGAAAAACTCAAGCGAATTATTCACCTCTTGTATATCATGGTCCTCTATCAAACCTTGCAACCATTCTTCGTCCGTTTCTGCCTTAACCAAAGTCTCGACATAAACATCATCATTATAATCATTCACAAGTTCAATTGGGTCTTCCATACTATTGGTTATACCGGTCTCATTCTCAACATACTCCTTTTTGTTGTAAGGCACATACTCTTTTGCGGATCCAAATTTTATTATAAGAAACTTTTTCAGAACACTCGAAAATGCATCATCCTCAAGCTCCACCTTTTGAATAGGTTCTTGATCATTATAAAGATCAATGCTTGAGTAAGCTACACTAGCGTGATCATATTCCTTTTCAACTTCACCTTGATCGCAAAAAGACTCCATTGTACACTCCTCGGGGATGTCACCATAAATTGGTTCAAACGATGTAGTTTCATAATAATCATCATCACTATCATAGTCAACATAAGATTGTTCCTCGCTGAATTTAGTATTGCTAATCTCGAACTCATCCGTTTGAATAGGTGAATGATCATTATTACGATCAAGAGTTGAGTTAACTACACAATTATCAACGAAAATCCCCAAAGGTTCGCCTTTTTCAACATAATTATTCATTTCCTCTATGTATTCATCAATGCCTTGTCTTAAAGTGGAAACACCTTTTTGAAGCTCTTGGAGTGTTCCATCCAAATTTTGAATATAGTGTTCCATTTGTTTGTAAAGCTCATTCGACAAAGAAAAAGTAGAATTACTTACTTCAGTATTGCTAGGCCAATTATATTCCCTTGGAATGGGTGGATGATCATAACTACGATCAGAAATTGGGCCAAACATACTATGAGCACATTCGGTCGATGAAATTGGTTCCACGCTTGGTTGTCTACGAATTGACTCCATGCTGTCCATAAATTGTTGCATTTCATCTACCAAACTAGAAGAAATATGAATAGGAGCACAAGTATCATCCCCTCTTTGTGGTTGCTCACTTACATACCCACAATAAGAAGGTTGGAATGTATGGGAACAACTAAAAGGGTACGTGGAGTATTGATCATAACCAAAGGATTGATTTCGATTGTACTCCCCGTAAGGGTGATAGTTTTCATGTTGTTGAGGTTGAAACCCGTATTGATTGCTCCAATAAGCTCCGTCCATAGCAATTGGTACCTGAAACGAGATTCTCAAAACTCGGTTAAGAACCAAAGAATAAGAAAAAGACTAAAAACAAAAATAAGAAACCAAAAACAATTAACAACCGTTGCCTCCCCGGCAACGGCGCCAAAATTTGATCGCTGTCGTAGGCGTCAAAAATAAATTACACTTTCTTACTACTCAAAATATATAATGAAGCAAGGGCAAGAAAGGATCGTTCCCACAGAGAGGTCTTGGTTGTCAATATGTTATGGTTTCCTATATAAAACACCGGGGTTTGCTGATTTTTATATACTAAAATAAAATAAAAGCAAAACAAATAAAAGTAAACACGCAAATCAAGGATGTCAAAATATTGGATAAAGGTTTCATCTTCAATTGTAAACAAGTTTATGAATATATAAATAGAATTCGTATTTAATCTCGATATCATCAAAAGCCATAGAATACCTTATTGCAAGAATACTCCATAAATTTCCAAAGTTCATCAACACACACATTAGAGCTGCGTATGTGAATTCTACCTAAATAATAACCTAACGCCTTGCGCTAATCAAGTTCAATTCCTAGGAGCATTAAGTTTCAGAAATAGGCTAATCAATGCAATTGAAATACATTGCGCAAACAATTCGAACAAAGGTCAATTTCTACATATGACTACAAGGATGTATCACTACAACCTAGAATCATATCATGCTACTCGTATTCAAGGTTATCGCTTGATGAAAAACCCTAAAATAGCTATAGATATGGATGTGAGTTCAATCAATTCTAGACTTAACTAAACAATCATTCAATCATATTGCAATACATCAATCATGCAATTATTATAACCCGTAGAAATCAAACGATAATATTGAGAGAAAACTAATTCATAAAAATCATAACTTGGTTGCAAAATCCAACTACATCTTCAACCAATAATAAAAACTTAGTTACTTGTGTTTTTGGAAATCATCATAGAAAGCAAAGAAGAAAACTATCATGTGAAACCCTAGAAAACAAGTAGAAGTCTCCCTCCTCGAGATATTCCTAGGTTTGAGAAAGACTTTTCTATTTATATGCTTCTCCCATTCCAAAAGGATACTCCTTCCAATATTAGGTCTTCTCAAAACCCATCTCCAAGTGGTCCACCAAGCCCATGTGTGAGAAATACCCATGTGAAATTATGTCCAAAAATCGTCGCCGGAAAACTGGGATTGTGGCCGGAAATCGGCCGGAAGTTGGCCGGAAAATATATCTCAGGTGGCCGGCAAAGTCCACCCGGCCACCGGTCAACGGGTCAAATCGACGGGTCAACTCGGTCAGACCGAGTTAAACCGAGTCAGGGAAAGTCAGGGTGAGTCAGGTCAGCTGAATCAGGTCAGCTGAGTCGTCAGCTGAGTCAGGTCAGGCCAAAGACATCTTGCCAGGCTAACCCACTTTTGCACAGGCCTAAGCTCTTGCATGAGCCATAACCTATGTGATGCACCATCCTTGTGCTTCACAACAAGCATCTTGCCCAGGCCATCTCCACAGCACAAACCCAGTCTTCTCCTCCCTGCAATTGCAATCAGAGCTCATCATTTCTGCCTCAAGACCAATACCACCACCTGACACCACCATTGCCTTCTCTATTTCATCTGCTCCACCAAGTTGCAACATCATGACCTGTAACTCACTGCCAATCAACACCATCTGGATTTAAACCATTGCCTGCAATTACATCTCAGCACAAACACAGCACCATTGATTCCACCAGCTGCAGTGCTAACTCCCAAATTTAACACCTGCACTTAGCTATTGAGCCATGGTCAACAGCTCAAATCCCAGCTGCAATTCTTCATGCTTGCAGCTGCCATCCATTGCTGTTCCAAATATCACTCCAACTTCCCAGCTGCTCCATTACAGATCCAAAAGCAGCACGGTCTTCTCGGCTTCAGATTTCCTCCATTTCATGATTCCACGTATGTACGCAATTCTCGACCACAAATTCATCCAACAAGCATCTACCAGCTCGGCACCTCGCAGTCTCCATTGCACATTCAGTCACAACCTGCACCTGAGCTGCATTCACTGCTATTCAAGCTCATCCATCTACAAACTGCAATCAATCCCTTCAAGCACATCCACTCCTGCAATTTCACTCAACACCACAAAATTGAATCTGACTTCAACCCAGCAGACTACCACTGCGATTATGCTTTAACCCACATCAACTTCTCATCTTCAGTTCTCACATCGATTCCTCTCCGACTCACAACAGCTTCATTGATTTCTCGGATTAACAGCAAACCCCTAATTTCTTCTTCACCTCTTCTCATTCTGAGCTCCTAGGTCTAGCCTGTGTCAATTCACCATAAACCCATCATTTCATCATTCTTCAATTACAATTCGAACCATCAGCTGCAGCTCATTTCCTCCATCTTGAACTCTATCAAACCCGTTAACAGTTCTTCCTCAAAATCGACAAGAACTTCAGCCGTTAATCCTCTGAATTCCATTCAAACCGTATTTCCTCTCAAACCCTACTCTGTGATTCATTATATAACTTCAGTTTGTCTTCCAATCCACCATCTTAGCTCGAATGTCACTTCTCAGCTTCAGATCCATACTCAAATTTCTGCTCGATCGTCTCTTGATTTAGCAGCAGGAATCGCTGCTTTTTCTTTTGTCTGAGTTTCAAGTGAATGAGAGAAACATATCTCTCATCGGATTAAGGGTTGTAATAGATAGGATTTACTTAGGCACCCGCTGCTTGGATATGGGTCGTCCTGCATAATTCGTGTATTGTCAATTTCAGGGGACTGACAAGCTTAATCATTGATTTCGCTCCTGGAATGATCTCTTTCTTTCGCCGTGGGCTTCGCCTTTTCATTCTCTCCAAGATGATGAGAAGAAATCCCGGATTTGAGCGAGTCCCACTTCTTTTTGCTCCAATGACTCCAAAACACCTATAAGACTCAAATTCACACATAAGATACATAATTCACAAGATAACTTGCAAAGAAAGCATAAATACTCGATATAAAATTAGGTGTTTTAGACACCTATCTTGGTGGTGGTGCAGTCCAAGATGAATGATTGCGAAATTTTGAAATCCTAATTGTGAAGTTGAAGGTGGTGGCGCCGGGTGTAATTGACTGAGGTGCAGTAATAAAGTGGGAGTTTGAGAGTTATATTTATGTACATCTCATTTTGGGTTTAAATTTTTACATGGAGGAAGGTGGTGGTGAGTATAAATCAAAATCGAATTTGGTTTGAATTCAAAATAAAATTGGGATTTTGGTAAAATGTGGTGTTACCGATGGTGGTGGTGGTGGAGGAGGGTGGTGGCTCGACTGTCAGAAGACGAAATTAGTAGTAGCGGTGGTGTTTCAGTCGATTGAGAGGTGCATGTGAAGATGAATAGTTGGCGAGGGTGGTGTTTCAAAGACTTTCAATTTTTGTGGTGTTGATGACTTCGAATTTTGGTAGTGGTGGTGTTGGTGACGGTGTTGTGGAAGGTTGAAGGAGGTGGAGGAGAGATCGAGATTGAGAGGGAGAAGAAGGCTGGAGCTTTTTCCCAGATCTAATAATATTTAGTTTTTCACAAACGTAGCCTTCAATATTTTGTGTTATTGCGATGACCCAGGTAGAAGAACCAAAAACACGGAGGGGCAATCGCGTCATTTTGTTTAGCGCATTAGTCTGTATTGCCCCTACGTTTGTGCAAATTTACATCAGTCTAAGGGAGGAAATAGATCATGTCGGGGCAGTTGCGACATTTCAATTGGGACACCAAACAAACCATTTTCGCTTATATTATACTCCGTCCGTACCTATTATAGAGGCGGGATTCTTGGTTTCCTTGTATCAATATATAGGCGGAGCCCAAGTTTCCAAACATTTTTTTACTTCCACTACCCCTATTTTAATTTCTTGGGTATCATACACTGCCATTGATTGTTCTCGTTATCAGTTTATGAAAACTCTCTTTAATAACTCCATGTTCTTTATACTCATTAATTCTCACAAAGAGAATGTTTTTCATTTTCCTTATAAATCTTCTCCTACCAATGAATATGTTCTCTATCTATTCCATCTTCCATCTTCATTATACTCCATGGATGAAGAGACTCAGAAGAAGATGAAGCTTCTTGACAATATTGTTAGGAACATTTTACAAGCTGGAGAGTTTTCCATTGATGAAGAGAACTAGGAGGAGATGGATAGTCTTTACTCTATTGCTAGAGCTCTTCTTTGGGCTGAAGAAATTTTAAAAGTAAAAAGAAAATCAGAAATGGATATTGATATTAATTCACCACCAAAAGAAGATGTTTTGTAGGCAAAGCTCAAACGCGTCAGCTGGTTATTTCCCAAATGTGGAAAATATGTTTTCCTAATTTTTCACTGTCATGAAACTTCAAACTAGGGTTTTTTTTTCTTTGTTTCCTTAATTGAAACCTGTTGTAGTTGTTTTTCACTGTTTGCTAGAATGAAACTTTGAATGGATAGAGTTTGATTGTGTTTATTGGTTAGTATGATGTGATTGATCATCTTTGAGGTCGTTAAATTAAATTTCAAATAGATTTGGAAATTTTGGAAACTTTCAAGTTTTGAAAATTCAAATCGTCCTCTAAGTTTACTTTTTTCATTGTCATATTACAACTAACCAAAAAATAAAATTGACTCCAAACGGAAATTTTTAAGAGAAAATCCCTCCAGTTTCTTTTTTGGTGTTTAAGATGATCAATTACTCAAGCTACAAAAAATAACGCAGAGTAATGGTTTAGCATGCATCTTCTTTTTTATGGTTTCATTAAAGGCTAGTTTTACTTTCCTTTTTTTCTCATGGAGAGAAGACGAACATCCCATCTTTGAAGATTATTAGCCCGATATTTACTCATGGAGAGAATATATACAACTGTTTTCAATTAATGGGGACCTGATTACCTTAAATATCGTTTTAATCTAAGAATTCGTTTTGGGAATGATACACGGGGTAAATCTGGAAAGAACGTGAAAAAATTATGAAACCAAAGCAATTCCTTAATATTCATGATTTTAATCCCTCCGCCTATATAACAGGTACGGAGGGAGTAGATTTTAGTTATAAACGATTGATTTCGATTAGCTCAATGTTTCAATTGATTTGAAAAATTAGAATATGAATTTAGGGTTTTGGATATTTGGGTTCATTTAAGGGAAACACAAATTGATTGATTGATTAATTCATGGTTATAAAACTTGATTGATTGTAGTTGAATGATTCAATTGTGTTTTGGCAGGGTTCATGTATTTGTAATTTGATAACCATGTTAACAAAATGGAATTTTTGAGCATTTTGTCATGAGTTTGAGGATTAACTCTATTTAAGTTGATGTGTAGATGATTATATGGGTGAAATTGATGTTGTTAATATGATTTTGTTAGAGGTTTTCATATGAGCATTGTGCATACCTTAATGTGATGTGAATTTGATTGTGGGAATTCATATGTTGATTATGCATAGATTAATATGTGTGGATGTTTGTTTGTTATTCACATGTTGATTGTGCTTCCCTTACTGTTTGATTTATTAGATAATGGAGCATATCGATTTGTCTAGGTTGGAGAAGTTATCTGAAATATCTCAAAGTAACGGACGAATACAACATAAATGTGAGGACTTAAAAAAAAGAAGTTTTAAATTTAGGATTAGTTGGACTATGGTAAATAACTTTTACAAGATAGTGGTTCATGATAACCCTTGTGCACTGCTCCTTCTTCAGATGTGTGGTTTTTCTTCCGTATTTCAATTTAATTTTAAGTATGCGGATAATGGATTAGTTGAAGCTTTATATGAGAGGTGGTGGAAGAAGACTAAAACCTTTCACTTCCATGAGTTTGAGATAAGTTTGACCCCTCTAGATTTCTTCCGATTGACTGGTATTCCAATCGAATGAGGTAAGCCAATCCTAAAATTACCTAACGAAACACTCATGTCACAAGAATATGAAGCTCTGGATAATAATTATTTCCGGGGTGTGTTAGATAATTTGGGATCTAGAAAAAATCAAGATTTGAAAAGTGGAGATTATGACTCAAAGGCATGCACCGTACGTCTTTGTCACTTGGCTAATTACATACAAAGCAGGAAACCTCCGGCTAACAACACCGAAATTTCCGATGAATTGACTAGAATGTTCTTGCTTTGGTGTATTGGTGCTTTTTTGTTTGCATACTGTAGTCTCAAAATAGATAAACGATGGTGTCCACTATTAGATAATTTGGAAGATGTTGGATCTTATGATTGGGGTACTCCCGCTTTGGGTAATTTGTATAAACGTCTGGATAATTGGAGTTCGTGCAAAAATAAAGATATGAGTCGGATTTGGATGATCTTAGAATTCTGGTATTATTTTTATTTCCGTAATTATCAGCCAGTGTTGAAGAATAACTTAAGAGATGATGAATTTGATCCTCACCCTGCTATTGGTCTATTTCATGAGTTGAACCTTAAGGGCTTGGGGCAGGTAGATCTTCACAAACACTCTGTGACTGATGCACGCCCGCAGATAGACATGAGGATGGGAGATGCGGTTATTTGGGACCCTTGGTTCAAGGATAGTTTACACCAACATACTGAAGAATTTCAAACAACACTTGAGATGTCTAAGAGGAGATTTCTTTTCAAGGATGTTGTTAAGGGAACAAGAGTTTCTGATTATCTGGCCGAGAGATGTGTGAGGCAGGTGGTAGGGGCGATAGTTATCCCATGCACCCCCTAGTTTGGATATGGTATCTGATAAAACAGAGCTTGAGATTGGTGACCACTTTCATTATGTCTCGGAAGAAATGTATGAGCGGTTTTGGAGAAATCATAGCGTGGGAGCTTTTAGGACAAAAATAACTCACATAAACACATGTGATGATCTCGGGGTGGGCCACAACGGTGTACCCCGGAGCTTAATGCCCCAATACCCACCTCCTACCATGTCATCCCAGTCATACACATACGACCTAGCTGGACAGTCCATGACACAACTCCCAAACGTACAATGGACGTGCCTTTCTACAAAGAATCGTTTGAAGATCTAGTTCCAGTCCCCAAGCCACCACCAAACCCATACAATTTTTCCGATATCAATGCCTCACTGGTTAGTCCTTTTATATTTCATTTTCATTTTCATTTGAATATTATTTATTGTTAAATAAGTATGTTAAATTTTTAATTTTAATTTTTTAGGAAGAGGTACTCCAGTTTGCAGCGGAGACTTACTGGTGCCTCTAATCTACCAGACAGGCAGTGTACGATGAGTCTCGTCGTCGAGTGTTGTATAACACCCCCACAACACATCATAGTTCCGAAACATCTGGTGGCCTCCTCACTTCAAGTCAGGAAGAACAAACATTTGCTAGCACTTATAACGCAGGTGTATCATTGCAGGAAACCCAACGCCGTCGTAAGCGTCAGGCTGGAGACCTTTATACATCGAATGATTGTGATGTCCCTTTTGGTGTTGAAAGTAACATTCATGTAGAGCCCCACATGTCAATGGCGCATACCTCGCCAATTTATAGTGATTTACCAAATTCTAGTGAATTCTTAGGCCTGAGCTTAGGTAGGAGTTGGCAGGGTAATGTTCATGGTAGTGGTCAGAGAGGTGAAGATAGTGTTGATATGGATGTTGTGCCAGAAAATCAGTTTACCCGTTAGTCTAGTAAAACTGGTTAAAATGGTGTTGATTAGCGAGGGTCTAGTATATGTTTGTTATTTTGTTCTTGTTTGATATATTTAGTATCTCTTAATATAAGTTGGACATCGTCTTATCCATATTATGTTTTCTTGATATTTCATGTTTATGTGTCTTTTATAGTATACTTCATTGACATTTATGAAACAATACACAGTTTTTATTGTTATGGCGTGACTGATAAAAATTTAAATGTTAATTTTATTTTAGCTATAAAATGGAGTCAGCTATCGTTAGATATATGCGACGACGGAGAGAGGCGGCATACCCTCAACAGTACAACCATGATAGTCATGGATATTACGCAATCATGTATAAGGAAGTGTTGTAGGAGGAACATGCATGATTTGCACCAACCCGAACCAATGTTGGTTTTGAATAGAAGAAGCATTAACAAATGTCGTGCTGATGCAGATGCTAGGATGATGCAGGACTACGTCAACCCCGGTTACAAATACGAACCTGAGCGCTTTAAGGGACGTCACGGTTTTCCCTGAGACCTTTTTCTTAGAGTATTGCCAGAAATTTGCGCCCGAGATCCTGATTTTCTACATCGAAGAGATGCTTGTAACATCCCGGGTCACTCTCCTCATATGAAAATGCTCGCCGTCATGAAACACCTAGCAAAGGGGGTAGCTGCAGATAGCCTAGACGATTACTCTCAGATGGATGCGGCAACAATATACATGTACGTTAAAAAGTTTATGGATGCACTACTTTGGGTTTTTTACGACCGTTATATGAGGCGCGCAACAACTTAAGATACTAATAGGCTATTAGCTGAGAACGCAGCTCGTGGTTTTCCTGGAATGCTTGGAAGCCTCGATTGTACCCATTGGGAGTGGAGGTGTTGTCCTACTGAAGAAGCCGGACGACACATGGGATATCATAAGAAACCAACTCTTGTTTTACAGGTTGTGGCATCATACGACAGATGGTTCTGGCACTGTTATTTTGGTGAGGCTGGGTCTAACAACGACTTAAATGTTTTGTGGCAGTCAGGATTATTTGATAGATAGCTGAGAGAGATATCCCCTACTTGCAATTTTAGCATCAACGGTCCCGAGTACAAATAGGGATACTATTTGGTCGACGGGATCTATCCTGAAATACCGGGGGTGGTCCATGGATATAAGGGACACCATACTATGCCACCGGTCCATAGGAAATTTAATGAATACCATTCCTCCAAGAGGAAAGACGTGGAGCGTGCTTTTGGTGGTCTAAAGTCCAAATGTGTTATAATTAGGAATCCTTGTCGTTACTGGTTTCCTCGTGACGTAAAGACAACTATGAGAGCTTATTTAATAATGCATAACATGTGTGTGGAGTATGAATATCGTGATAGGGAATGGGAGAGGTTTGATGGACGAGAAGCAACACCTCAAGTACAAGGTGACGTGGAATAAGAGCGTGCATATTTGAAAAGCCATGCCCGGTGGAGACACTTACAAGCAGATATAACCGAGCACATTTGGCAGCGTCACGTGCAAGGATTGTGAGACAGTCAAGTCGGCCCCGCTGAGGTGCATGATGCCCTCACCACTTCCGATGAGGGTACTACCGATGTGGATGACAACGTGGATGTTTATCCAACTGATGATGCTAACTTTTATGAGAACGGAGAGTAGAATGCACTTATGTTTAATTTCCTAAGACTTTTTCTGCACTTATGTTTTATTTTCTAAGACTTGTTATGCATTTTTGTTTTATTTCCTATAGCATTTTAAGTTTTTATATTTAGAATTAAATTACACTTTAAATACCAAGTACAATTCATTTTGGATTTTATTAGCACTTTTAATTAAGCTTAGACATTCACATGTCTATGATTTTACTACAAACGCCCCTGGCTCTTTCACCCTATTCAATTGTGATGATAGAGCCTAATAATAGCTAATAATCAACAGACACGGTAACAATAAATGACCTAAACTTTTTTGAAAGAGTATTTTCACTATTTACAAATGACCCGTTATTGTCACCAACGTTATAAACTTTTTATAAAGGGCCATTGTTGTTCATAAGCGTCCCTTTTGCATTTGACTAACACTATAAAAACGTCAGTAAGGTTACCCTTAAATATCATATCCACAAAGTATCTTACATCTCTTTAAAAAAAAACCTGGGTAGAAACACAATCCTCGGCAATGCGTTATAATCGCAAGTGAAAACAAATAGTTTGTGTGGAAGCCACCCTCGGCCTTCATACTTAAGGTCATCCAAATAACCCAGTCCACTTATATGACTTGTGAGACAAAGTAGTACATAATTTGAATTATATAAACAATGTGCTTCAGTAGTGAAGAAGATTTAGGAGTTGTAGGAGTATGGATTGCAGTGAAAAATCAAGGTCCACCGGGTGGGGGGGGATGGGGGGGATAAAAGCTGATCATAATGTTTTCTGGAACCGTGTTTTTCAAAACTTTGAAGATTTTACCGGAAACGAAACGATAACGCCAAAACCAAAGCCTCGGTTAAAAAAAAAATTGCTTTGATAACCACGGATGTCGATGCTTTTGTTACATGTTTGCTTCATGTAAACATAAGCCATCCTACATTATCATACGAAGCTCGGGTTAGTAAACATATCCTTCCATAAATACCCAGTGTTAGCACTCTAAAACCCCGAATAACTTGATTTTTTTTTATTAACATGTACAAAAAACAAGAGCCAGGATCGATTTTCGTGCGGATTCAATGAGGCCTTTCAAGTATGATGATTTGTACGAGCTCCTAAAGGACGTTGTACCTGCATACAATGTCGAATGATTAAATACTTGTAATGGAATGCTAATAATAAATCGTGTGATTTTTAATGCAACCAGGTTCAAAGTGGTTTCATTCAAATTGAAAGTTTAAAGAACATCAGGGGTACAACGAATTAAGTAACTGCAACATTGGAAATTAATTCAAAACGGGAAATTCAATATTACAACTAGGTAAAATAAAACCAAATTACATAATGCCACACGAATAATTGAATACTTAAATTCATAAGAACAAATAAATGCAACTAACTGTTCGACATTAGGTATAACGGCGACTTGACCCCTGACGAATCATAATCTCATTTTTCAGTCCCACGAAATACTCCCTTTCAATTTCGTCGGATATGGTATTCAAATCAATATTCATTATCTTCATGTCAGTTTCACCTTGGATGTTCATTGCTAACAACTCATTGTTGGCCGCTAAATTTCTAATAGATGGACCACCATCGTCTGTTCGAAGAAAATTCATCCTTTCTTGAGCTTCTTGTTGCTCCCATTGTAACCTTTGTTCATCCCTTTGTTTAAAATATTATAATGTCTGGTTCACTCATTCAGTTGTTCTTCTCTCTTTTAGTCTATTTCGTTTTGCATGTTCCCTCCTAGGGCCCCGACGGGGACCCTCATTCCGATAAAATGCATTTTTTCGAGCGTAGTCTGAGGATTCACCGGCGGTATTTTGTGAATCATGCAACGTTTCATCATTATCTTCCATCCAACTCATAGGTTGGCTTGGTTGGGTGGCTTGGTTTGAAGTTTGAGGATCTAAGATCGACGGATCATATTCCCTTGGAAAGTGCATCTTCAGAATTTCAAAAACCTGTTGATGTCTCCAATGTTTTGGGTTTTCCGTGTCTTCCTCGTATAACACTTCACCATCCCGGTACTGCATTCAAATTTATAAAAATGGTATTAGTGCTAAGTTGTCAAATATTATTATATATGAAATAATTAATGTTATCAAACTCACCGCAATTTCCGGGTTCGCTCCACTTGCCATATTCCTGAAAGCGTGTCTAACATGACCAACAAACCTTTTAACCTCTTTTTTCAAAGTTCCTACTCTTTGCTGGAGGGACTTGGTAGTTCTATAGGTGTCTTCCCGCCATTGTGCCTTGTATTCAACTACAATACGGGACCAGAACTCTCTCCGTGCTTGATCCTTACCTATAACCGGGTCACTTGTTATCGCACACCAAGCACCTATTATTGCGATATCTTCATTTCTAGTAAATTTAGTCATGGTTGATAATGGAGTAGGAGTTTTTGAATGAGAGATATAAATTCAGAAGAATGAATGGGCTTTACAAATGTTTATGGTGTGTTTGGTTTGGTTGAAACCAAACTCTATTTATAGAGTGTACAAAATATGAACGTTGGGATAAAATAACGTTTGTTATGATATGCAC
>JAJJWW010007856.1:0-47884 GCA_023531295.1 Papaver armeniacum | reverse complement strand
ATTTTAATTTCTTCTTTAGTTTATTTATTTGCCAAGATTTTTTAATTATGAATAGCTAAACTTTTAATTGATTAGGGATGATTTCAAAGTCCCGAACCATGAAGCATTACTTTCCTTAATCATGTTTATTTTAAGTTATATTTAATTGTTGATTATCTTTATTATTTTTAATGTCTAAGAATACCGAGGGGTTATTTAAAATGATCAATTAAATTAACCAATCAATATTTCTTCTACTAGTTTAGGTTGCGTGATACGTGTAATTGTCACATCAACTCTTTTACACAAAAGAGTAAATCGCAAGAGCTGACAGAGGGATTTTGTTAAGTAATTGTGTGTAAAGATAACACTAGTAAGCAGACCGAGCTTATGCGTCTGATGCTAGGATCAACCTGATTCACAGAGTGTAAAGCATTCGATTAATTTACACCTTGAGAGCTTATTCTTGGTGGGTTAGTTGGATAGAATCAGTGATCGCGCCCAGTATCCGGTGGCATTAGGAATGCTGGGATAGCAAGAGCTTATTGCTATTCTACTTGGTAACAAAATAAGTTAAACATGAAATAAATTTATATTTAATTAAGCTTCTGTTCAGTGGCGGCGAATGATTCCCTAATCATCTTCTTTATTATTATTTACAGCAAAGTATTTTTATTATTTTCTTTTATTTACTTTGATTTGAAATCTAAAAACCCCTTTTGGTGACTTTTAACAACTAGAAACTCCCTGCTCTTCGTGGGAACGAACTCCTTGCCATTATATTACCAGTTAATTGTGTGGAAAGGTGTAATTAATTTGTTGCGTAAACGACGCGCACCCAAATTTTGGCGCCCCCACACTTGGCTTTTGCTAGTCCTCGAGCAAACTATCTAACCTAAAGTACGACAACTTCCTTTCGTTGGGACCCGGTTGCACTTAGCATGTGCAACAAGCCTTTAAACCCCTAGGTGTCCCTAGTGGACGAGTTATAGTCTCGTGAGGGCTTACGAGAGGTATACCCACAAAACCTGCTCCAACTTCAAAGCGTTCAGTGGTCCCAAGCATCCAAAGAGCTATGAGGACATAGAGTTTCTGCATGCTAGTAATAAGAAGTTAGAAATACCAAAGAACATATTCTCATACTTAAATGTTGAGTGAGAAATAATCACACCATAATGAGAGAACGCGTGTTTGAGAGCGGCCCATAAGCATTTCGCCTCGACTTCTGCCTCACTTAAAAGGATTTTATGATAATTGCACTCAATAAGACGGCTTTTTATGGGTCTCACATGTGTGCAGGTAGGAATGAAGAGAGAAATCCTACACACGTTGAATGGTGGGAAGGAAACCTTCCGAATTATTTCTCGGAGACCCCACAAAATCGTGGGAAATAAAAATCTTTCCGACGATCTCTAAGAAAGAAAATCAACCATTATGCAAGGATGGGAGTACTTACCACCTTCACATCCGATTAGCGAGGACGAAAGCACCACTCACAAAGATCCAATAAAACGCCTTCGGCTGCCTTCTTCATCTTCTTGGTCTTCCCGTTGATTCGGTCTTCAACTATTTATGATGAATCATTAACTTCATAAAACTTTGACAATTTGTAAATCTTTTCCTCTATTTTCTTGTTGCTTGAAAATTCTTTATATATTTTTCTTCCTCATGGCTTTATTGATAAAATAACTCCTAAATGCAAATCTTTTTTTTTTTTTTTTTTTTTTTTTTTTTTTTTTTTTTTATAAAAAGATTGCAACTACAACATAATAAAATTAACATGGCCATGGAAGAAGGACATTACCACTTTGATCTTCACAACTTGTATTGTCTTCGTATCATAACTTCATTAATTCTCATCTTTTGATTTTGTTTGCTCTTGTAAATAAGTCTTCATACTTGGATATAAAAATTTTTTCCTTATATGTAAGTCTTTCAACATTTAAATAAAATCTGCTCATTGTATGTTGCTTCACTTTGATATGAAATTTTCTCTTACTTGAATTGTTGCTTATAAACCTTAAACGTCTTCAACTTTCCTTGTAGATTTTGATGTCGCTCCATTTGCTGATGATGATGTGTTTCTATGGACCTGTTGTTGGCGAAAGAGAGAGTGGTGCTGACTGCAAATCAAACTACAAGAAGGTGGTTTTCATCTATAGACGTCACCCTCATGATTGACAAAATTAGCACTCAAGAGATCAAAAATAGTGCTGAAAAATGGTGTGAAGTTGGGTAGCTCACCATTCTACCCGGAATTAATGTACGGTGACACACACTCAAAAGAAAGCTCTTTAGTCATCTACAAAGATTATTTTTTTGAGTGTGTGCCTCGGTTGATTTGAAAATAGGTAGTTTCCACTAATGATTGATCAAGCAACTCTAATAATGCATTTCTCTCTGCTCCTCATTTGCATCACCTATGATTAAATCCATTATTTAACACTCTAATAAGTAAGAAATCCGAACGTAGTTCCCTTAACACTTCCAAGTTCAATTATGCCGGTCATAATTCTTTATTTAAACATACCTAGAAGTATGCTAGTGAATATAAAATCTCTACAAGTTGAAGGTTTTTTTTTTTTTTTTTTTTTTTCAAATGCAAATATTTACAAAACTTTTGAAATTCGACTCAAGAAAGTTTAAAAATCTATATGCAAAATATGGAAACACTCCCCCACACTTAAACTTTACATTGTCCTCAATGTAATTGACTCTTCCTAAGTAAAATCAAGGTGGGAAATCCTAATATGATATGCAAAAGAAGAAAATTAAAGACAAAAGGATAGAAAATACAAACCAATGGGTTGCCTCCCATGTAGCGCTTAGTTTTATGTCCTTAGCCTGACTTAGCACTCATCACATTACTCTCCGTGAGGGAACAGATCTCAAACTCAAGGGAATTTACATCCACCTTGTCGCATGGAACCTCCCCCCGCCTGCGTGAATCTGAAAATCCGAAGTCCATCCAGAAAATAATCTGCGATTCTAGTAACAACTTCACACAATGATTAGCATAAGAAATAAATATAGAAGTTATCACTTTATTAAAGTTTCCCCCACACTTAGTCCGTTCTAACTCTGAAGTGGATATAGAACATAGAATTTGGGAACTTTAAAAGGTTCTTCAGCTTGGTGAACCTGCACACTGCTAGAATCAAACACATCAAGTGGTGGATACTTAGAAACAAAATAATCCGTTAAAACTTTGGTAGCACACAACTCCAATCCTAAGTGATGTGGATCAAAAGATTTAGAAATATGCAAAGGATTAGACAAACCTTCCACAATCTCTTGTATTACAGGATCTTCATCATTCTTAAAGAATTGCAATGAATTATTTACCTCATGTGTATCGTGGTCCTCTATCAAACTTTTTAGCCATTCTTCGTCTGCTTCAACCGTAATCTCAGCATCATTATAATCCTTGGCAAGCTCAATTGGGTCTTCCACGACTTTAATCAATTTGGTTTCTTTCGCAAACTCTATCTCTTCAACAATCTCGTCATCGGAATCGGAATCTTCCCCCAAAAAGTCTAGTTCATTGGTGCAAATCCTAGGGTCTTCCGTATGAGTCTCCGGCGAAGGAATAATTGGGTCTACTTCTTGCAAATCAACCGGCCTAAAAACATTGTAATCCGGATAATCTTCATAACGTTGATATGCATTTGAGTATGTTACACCGTTTATAACAATGGTTCGGTCATTCCAAGGCTCCTCCTTTTGAATAGGCGAGTGATCTTTATAATGATCCGGGAGTCGGAATAACTTCATCACTATTACACGGAATTTCCAAAGGTTGCTCATCTTTATCTATTTCTTCCTTTATCTGATCCATGTCTCTTCTTAAGTTGTTAATGCCCTCTTGAAAATCTTGGAGTGATTGATCAACACTTCGTTGATGTTGCTCTAACCCATGGTAATATTTTTCCATTTGTATGCGAATATCTACCATCATGGTACACATTTGTTCTGCAACACTTGAAGAAATAGGATTAGAAGCATAACTATCCTCCCATCCTTGTGATTGTTCACTTACATGCCCGTCATAAGGTTGTTGACATGTATGAGAATATCCATAAGGTTCCATGGGATATTGATCATAGCCAAAAGATTGGCTTTGATTGTACCTAGTATGGTTGGTAGTTGTCATAAGACCGAGATTGAAAACCTAGGATTAAATTGATTACCACCGTGATATGAATGATCTTGTACACCGTTCATGTTATTTCCAAATGGAAACATGTCGATGATACAAAATTGTAAGAATTAAAATTAAAAAAAAAAAAAACCTTCAACTTGTAGAGATTTTAGAGTCACTAGCATACTTCTAGGTATGTTTACATAAAGAATTCTGACCGGCATAACTGAACTTGGAAGTGTTAGGGAACTACGTTCGGATTTCTTACTTATTAGAGTGTTAAATAATGGATTTAATCATGCCGGTGATGCAAATGAGGAGCAGAGAGAAATGCATTATTAGAGTTGCCGATCAATCATTAGTGGAGACTACCTATTTTCAAATCAACTGAGGCACCGACTCAAAAAAATCTTTGTAGATGACTAAAGAGCTTTCTTTTGAGTGTGTGTCACCGTACATTAATTCCGGGTAGAATGGTGAGCTACCCAACTTCACACCATTTTTCAAAGACTATTTTGATCTCTTGAGTGCTAATTTTGTCAATCATGAGGGTGACGTCTATAGATGAAAACCACCTTCTTGTAGTTTGATTTGCAATCAGACCACTCTCTTTTCGCCAACAACAGTCCATAGAAACACATCATCATCAGCAAATGGAGCGACATCAAAATCTACAAGGAAAGTTGAAGACGTTTAAGGTTTATAAGCAACAATTCAAGTAAGAGAAAATTTCATATCAAAGTGAAGCAACATACAATGAGCAGATTTTATTTAAATGTTGAAAGACTTACATATAAGGAGAAATTTTTTATATCCAAGTATGAAGACTTATTTACAAGAGCAAACAAAATCAAAAGATGAGAATTAATGAAGTTATGATACGAAGACAATACAAGTTGTGAAGATCAAAGTGGTAATGTCCTTCTTCCATGGCCATGTTAATTTTATTATGTTGTAGTTGCAATCTTTTTATCAAAAAAAAAAAAAAAAAAAAAAAGATTTGCATTTAGGAGTTATTTTATCAATAAAGCCATGAGGAAGAAAAATATATAAAGAATTTTCAAGCAACAAGAAAATAGAGGAAAAGAGTTACAAATTGTCAAAGTTTTATGAAGTTCAACAGTTCATCATAAATAGTTGAAGACCGAATCAACGAAGACCAAGAAGATGAAGAAGACGAGCCGAAGACGTTTCTATTGGATGCTGTGAGAGTGGTGCTTTCGTCACTGCCAATCGGATGTGAAGGTGGTAAGTACTCCCATCCTTGCATAATGGTTGATTTTCTTTCTTAGAGATCGTCGAAAGATTTTTATTTCCACCGATTTTGTGGGGTCTCCAGAAATAATTCGGAAGGTTTCCTTCCCACCATTCAACGTGTGTAGAAATTCTCTCTTCATTCCTACCTGCACACATGTGAGACCCATAAAAAAAAAAGTCGTCTTATTGAGTGCAATTATCATAAAATCCTTTTAAGTGAGGCAGAAGTCGAGGCGAAATGCTTATTGGTCGCGCTCAAACACGCGTTCTCTCATTATGGTGTGATTATTTCTCACTCAACATTTAAGAATGAGAATATGTTCTTTGGTATTTCTAACTTCTTATTACTAGCATGCAGAAACTCTATCTCCTCATAACTCTTTGGATGCTCGGGAAGCTGGAACGCTTTGAAGTTGGAGCAGGTTTTGTGGGTATACCTCTCGTAAACCCTCACGAGACTATAACTCGTCCACTAGGGACACCTAGGGGTTTAAAGGCTTGTTGCACATGCTAAGTGCAATCGGGTCCTCAACGACAGAGATTTGTTTTGTTTTAGGTTGGATAGTTTGCTCGAGGACTAGCAAAAGCTAAGTGTGGGGGAATTTGATACGTGCATATTTCACATATAATTGGTGTCAATTCCATGCTAGTATTTGTTGGTTTTCTTGCATATTATTGTATATTACGTTTGTTTTCTTGTATTTGTCTTTCAGTAGGTGAATCATCCAAAAAGAAGTGAATTTGCGCTTAATTGTGCAATAAAAGAAGCTAGCTACAAGTGGAGAAGGGCCAAAGACAAAATGTAACTCGTTCAAATACAAGATTTCCACTTTTCATTTTGTAGAGGACGAGAAGACAAAGGCAATGGCGAAAGAACGGAGTCATTCGGAGTTCGTATGAAGAAGTTATGAGCAAAACAAGAACTCATAAGACTAAAGGTCAAGATGGTCAATTTCTAAGGAAAATGCTATTGGCATCCCACCCGAATGTTAAGGGACACTTTCCGGTTAAGGGGCAGTCAAGTTCAAGGGAATTGCTAAAGGAAGTCCGATCTTTTACTTAAGGGGTCATCAAGATTCAAAGACTCAAGGAAAGGCACCCGGACGATTACTCGTGGCACCTCTTCTTCTTCTTTAATATGAACATGAAGAACATGAACAGTTTATAATGGTGGTCATCATGATGATCACGATGGTGATGAATTTGATCACCAACGATATTCGAATTCGAATACATCATTGGGTTCCTGGGGATGATAGAAAGCTTGGGTAGGAGCCTGATTTCACATCAGGGGAGTCTCTGCCATCATGTTCTTGATGCTGATGATCATCATGATCACGATGGAAGTGATGTTCGAATTAAAATACATCATTGGGTCATTGGAGGTGATAGAAAACATGGGTTGTTGTCTGATTTCGATAAATCAGTCAAGGTAGCTAGCGGCAGTAGATTATCGTGATGAAGATTTGATGATGGTGGCTTCTGATTATCTCGAAGTTGGCTGAGAGTATTCGATTGATCATGCTCGAGTTGTCGGAGTTATATGAGCAAAGATTGCTCGCTGGGACAATGAAGAACGAAGCTCGGAGCTGTGGACGATGGTGATGTTTGATCGGTGATTATGGAACTCGGGTCGACGATCATGGCAGGGAAGATGGTTCGCTGCTACTATCAGAGCCAGGGATGATGATCGTTTGGCAGGGAAGAAGATAGTTCGTTTGCAATTGTTGGTGGGACCCTATCACGTGGGAATGTTGGGAATTTTGATAAGAGAACAGTCCGACAAAATTCAGCAGAAGAGAAAATAATTGACGCGTCTTGGGAAAGGTAATGATCCGTGCAACGCGACCCACTCAAGTCGAATAGATGAACGGATCACATGAAGCCATGATGCTCTTTCTCGACCCATTGAAGAATCAGCCACTTAGAAACCGTGTATGTCCGATAAAGATACATCGCGTTACGCCACAACGAATACCTTATTCTCTCATGCAACAGATTAAGAATTTGGCATAAATTGGGGAAATAAGACTAGCGCACGATCGAAACAAGAACGTCGTGGCATTTTTCTAGTGGACCGCGAAAACCAAGTGAAGCATCTAATGTTTTTCATTGGGATATTTTATGAATGAGCTGGGTATCCGGACTACTATAAATAGGAGACGAAAGTTAGAGAAAAAGGAACTCCTTTACTTCTTCTTTTACCATTTTATGTGAGTGAGAAAGATAGAAACACAGAGAGCTTTTGTTTTTAATTCCTTCTTCTTTAGTTTATTTATTTGCCAGTACTTCTTAATTATGAATAGCTAAACTTTTAATTGATTAGGGATGATTTCAAAGTCCTGAACAATGAAGCATTATTTTCTTTAATCACGTTTATTTCAAGTTTTATTTTATTGTTGAGTATCTTTATTATTTTTAACGTCTAAGAATATTGAGGGGTTATTTAAAATGATCAATTAAATTAACCAATCAATATTTCTTCTACTAGTTTAGGGTTGTGTGATACGTGTAATTGTCACATCAACTCTTTACACAATAGTAAATCGCAAGAGCTGACAGAGGGATTTTGTTAAGTAATTGTGTGTAAAGATAACACTAGTAAGCAGACCGAGCTTATGCGTCTGATGCTAGGATCAACCTGATTCACAGAGTGTAAAGCATTCGACAAATTTACACCTTGAGAGCTTATTCTTGGTGGGTTGGTTGGATAGAATCTGAGTAGTCGAGCGCTTCCGTATCCAAAGGGCAATAGGAATTCGGGGGATAGCAGAGCTTATTGCTATTCTACGTTTGGTAACAATATAAGTTAAACAAGAAATAAATTTATATTTAACTAAGCTTCAGTTCAGAGACGGCGAAGGATTCCCTAATCATCTTTCTTATTATTATTTACAACAAAGTTCTATTATTTTCCTTTATTAGTTATCTTTGATTTAAAATCTAAAAACCCCCTTTTGGTGACTTTTAACAACTAGAAACTCCTCGCTCTTTCGTGGGAAACGAACTCCTTGCCATTATATTACCAAGCAATTGTGGAAAGGTGTAATTAATTTGTTGCGTAAACGACGCGCACCAATATCCAACACTTATAAATGGCTTTATCTTTTACAAGATGTCAGCGCATGATTTTTCTGGTTTTTTACAAACTCAACCTTGAACGAAAATCCACCATCAACAGTGGCTAACTCAAATAACTGAAGTTGGGGTGATTTTTGATTGTGGAAGCTGAATTAAAGTTGAGAAGATTATGAATGAAGTGTTGGAGATGATGTTGCTATTGTCTGCAATGGATTGAGAAGTAGATGAATGTTAGGTTATTTTAAGACATGGAGGTTACTTTGAATACAAATGGAGATCAGTTATGAAGGCATAGGTTATAGTCACTGTGGTGGTGGTTGGTGAAGCTGATAGATTTTATATAAGAGGAACTAGTGTTACAGGATTGTTGTAATGTTATTGTAGAAGGAATGAGTATTGCAGGTGGTGATGGAGTTGTCTGTGCATTGAGTTTGCAAGTGTTGTGTATAGAAATTGTGATGAATGAAATAAGTTAGAATGAATGGGATTACAATGAAGGTGTGAATGTTCAGGGGGTGGTTCTAATTGTTACTACAGAGGTGTATTGGTGTTGAAGTTATTGGAACTGTAGTGTTTGCAAATGAGAATGGAATGAATATGTAATCAAGATTGTAGTTAGAGTTGATATGAGTTAGAACTAAGAAGTTGTGTTTGCTAGAATTGATCTTTTAGAATTTATGTTTATGGTATTGATTTTATAAGTTTCTGTATCTTTAATTGTTGTCTCTTAGTCATCCCAGTCAGTCTAGCTGACTTACCTGACTCATATGTATAACTGAGTTGAATCGCTTTGACTTAGAACCGGCTCAGAGAGCCTAAACTAGACCTAACCTTGAATGTTTGACTTGACCTTTGACGGGACCTTGACCTGACCTTGGACGTTGACTTTTAGTTGACCATTTGTCTGTTAGTGGTCGTTAGTTGACCACTGTTGGACCGGGCCTTAGCTTAATGGACCGGTTTGGTGTTTTGGACTTAGGTTAGTTTCCTATTTTGACAGATTGGACCACTTGTGGTCTGAATTAGCATTCGACTTCTTCTACAAAGTTGTAGATATTCTTAAGACATATTGAAAGGACTATAGAACCAACCTAATTGAATTAGTAAACCTTTAGATGTGCTAAAGTTATATAATGGGAATGTGTGGAACCATAATTGAGCTTAGAACCATTAGATAGTTCACTTAGCATATAACTAAAGAATTGTATGAGATTATGTTATGAGCCTTTTGGATAATCTTTAGAGTGCTTGTGTGATTAACAGTAATATTTATTAACAACGATCGATCTAAAGAATGAACCAGTGGATTATGGATCTCAAGGTATGCGAGGCTTGTCATCAAAAGAGGTGGGAATCGATAACGAACTCTCTTGTATTCATTATTGTTTATAAATCTATATTTTGTGAAATCCATGCATATCTTTGTTACTATATGATAGTGTATGCATGTATTATATGTGTGTAATACAAAATAGTTTTGTTTTACATTTTGGGATGGGCTTGGATCTTTAGAAACAACTAATATATGTGTTTTGGGAGTATTTACTTATTTTTCAAAATGTGATTCTTTCCATTGACTAAAGCTTTCCTTATTATTTGTTAGCATGAAAGGGAGAAGGTTTCCTTTTGATTGGTGTGAGATGTGTGCCCCCAAATGTTATACCTAATTTAAACAAACCTAGATAGGCCTCGTTGGGTTGAATATTATATAGGTCTGGTTTTAATTTGGCCATTATATTTTCCCTATTTTTGTACGGGGGCAACGCATGTCTCATACATGGATGTTTATTATTCTTTTAAATTACTTTCAAAAGTTATTATATTCTGTTTTGGTGTTTAGAGAGAATGATGTTGAAAATCTTATATAAGATTGTTGGATTTACGCGGGGATGGTAAAGGGGGCTCTCCATTGTGTAAGCACTTCGATCGGATATAATGTTGTTACCATTAGATCTCTTTGGATACTTGCTATGTAGGATGCACGTAGAATAAGGTACTGGTAAGGTACACATCGTTTATGACTTGAGGACGGAAACCTTATGGGTGCTTTAATGATCATTGAAGAATCGCAATGATCATGCCTTGCTACTCAAGGAATACGCCGCTCAACTATTATTTATGTTATGAATGTGTGCCGGTTTAATGGTTGGTAGAACTTATTATTTTAATATGTTTTATCTGTTTTTCCTTGATTTATCGGTTTTCTACAAAACCTGTATTGTCTTTAAATCATTCTAGTGATTACTTGAAAGTTAGTTGTTATTTCTACTGGGCACCCTTCGGGATGATGTGCTCACCCATTCCCACTTTCGCCGAGAGACAGATCGAGATGTGTACACAACGTTGAAAGCTTCGAGGAGTTGGTTTCGTTAGTTGGTTAGCTTCCGCTATGTTTATTTTGTGTTTATATTCTATTTGTAAACCAACTCACTATAAAATATGTATTATTTGAGAGGAGTTCTTGTATTTATTTCAGAGAGGGTTTAGATTCTGTTAATCTTTGTTTAGAACTTCTTTCTTAATGTTTAATTAGATGTTTTAGATCGTTAGTGTCTCTTTATGTAGTTAATCTCTTAGATTAGTCAGCTGCTAGCTTAGTTAGGGGGGTGCTACAACCACGCTTCTTGGCCACCTCCAAAATGATTTCAAATACAGCTTGATCCGAATCGTATCTTTAGCCGACTATCATTAAGAAAATGTGTATTCACCATTTTGGTCAAACATATTGCTTTTCCATCTGTTAGATACTATTCAATGAATTACAAAAGTCGATGTACCTTAGGCTCATGATTATCAAGTGTCGTGTACAATACTTTTCTATTATGTCTCTTCATAGCTTGCACATTCAGGCACCTCAACACCCGCACAACATCTGGATCTACAAAACACAATGAATTGTAGTTAATTTTCAGGGAGAAACATTCAGCAGATACAACATACATAAATAATTTGAATTCAAGTGTTCAATTAGTTTTACATAAAAATGCTCATACGCAAAACCTAGTAATATCCCCTCTGATTAGTTCTAACATAACCATGAAAGCTCAAGAAAAAAGTTTCCTTCTACTCCATCGATCAATCTTACTTTAAGTAAGCCCCTCAATACTATCCAAATGCGAAACAAATAGTTTTAAATTATAGGAGTATCCAAATTCTCCGTGGCATTTTTTTGTTTTAAACTCAATCAATTACAATAGTAGATGTCTCGGGAACTACTGGTAGATTTGGTACATCGATTTCCAGGATGTTTCGCCAAATTGAATCCTTTTTCAATCCTCCCCGTGAAAACCAAATAAAAACAAATCCATCGAAAACAACACCATGAAGGATAAAATAGGTAAGAAGCAATATAAATCTACTGACTCTGGGTTTTGCCTTGGAAGAGCTACTTTGAATTTCATGACGACTCTTCTCTGATTAGAAAACAAAACATAAAAAGATATTAGGGCTCATGGTTAATGAGGTAGTGAAGGAGAGATTAGGGTTTTATTATACTTGCCACTGTGGGCCGCGATTTTGTTAAAGATAAGGATAAATCTTCTTTTTTGGTTTTCTCCGAGATCTTGTTTATCTCTCGCAATATGAAAAGTGAAAATTATCAAGAAGAAGAGAAACGACATGCGATAATAAATAAAAATTTCATTTACTCGGTAGATTAATGAGACTGTGTTTTAGGGGATCAACCACAACCAAAATTTGAATACAAATAATGAACCAAAATTCGAATTTTCGGGGAATCAGAGAACCAAGACTGGAAAAATCATACCCGTAATTTGAGTTTTGCAACCCTGATTGATCCGAGAACTAAACCAAAAATCAAATCTAATCAAATTTTAAATCAAGAATGAATCAAATGACTTACAAATAATGAATCCAAATCGAATTTAAATACAAATAAAGAAAAAAAAAAAAATCGAAATTTCCCCTGAATCAGAAACAAAGACTGGCAAAATCATACCCGTAATTTTAGTTTTGCAAAGACTGGGATTTGATCTAAGAACTAATTTGAGTTCTGCAATCCTGATCGAGAACTAAGCCAAAGCTCAAAATTGGAACCTACGTGTTCCATGTTTCATGACGTAAGGCAGGAAGACGAAGAATTCTGGGGAAGAAGATTTTTGGTACATGTAGAAAACGATTGAGCATCCACGGACCACGATCACTCATTCCTCCCCCTAAAACCTTATGAAAACGTGCAGAAAATGGGTGTGGTCTGGACAACCACAGCCGCAGATTTATCTCTTATGAGGACAAATCTAGACCACCACTTACACAGGCTAACTTAGCCAAACTGTGTTTTATACTCACTACTAGGCTCGGCCCATCATCTCGGAAAAGACATTATCCATCACCCGAGAAGGATATCAAGAAAGATGTACCACGATACACACAAGAATCTTGGATGTATCATCACTTGTAGATATAAATAGAGAGCCATGTAGAGAGCTAAAGACGAAGTAATCAGTGAGAGAGGAGAGAACACCAAGAGCTTGAGAGTGAGAATTGAGCACTTGTTAGTGAGATACATCTTTTGTAACCTTGAGTCGAGTAACAAAATCATCCCTTTACCCCCGTGGATGTAGGTAATCATACCGAACCACGTATATCTTGTGTTCTTGTGCATCTCTAGCTTGTTTACTTCAATATGTGTGTGTTTGTGATTCTTTGGGTGTAGTTGTAGGATTTTCCACATCTACAGGACATGAGTTGAAGAACGAACTACTGAGATTGAAATTAAAAGACATGCATGGATGAATTCAAGCTATAAAAGAAGTGAACCTAATTTGTGGTTGCTTCTATCAAGAAATTATAAACTGCTAATTAAGCCCTAGATAGTTCTATGTATCTCTCCATGATTTGTTGTTGTGAAAATATGCAAAAGACAACCCCATCAAGACCAAGTTGGTTCTATTATTAACGACAACCTAATAAAAAGCCAACAAATCAAACCAAATTTGGAGATTCAAACCTTTTGATCTTTTATTATTTTATCCAAGAATTTTGAGAGGTCGTTGAAATTTATAGACCAAACAACGATTGTCATGAAGATAATACCAAAGTCGATATAATGGAATTTGAATAGAAGCATATTTAAACCATTAAGGATTGAAAATGGCTTTTTATATCTAAAAGAATACAAAGAAAACTCAAAAAAAGAAAAGAAAAACGTAAGCAAAATTTAGATTCTTAAACTAAAACCGAATATGCAAATATAAGATTTGTTTAGTGTAAACCGCACGCTCCTTCACGATCGCTTCACTTAAAAGGGGTAAGAGAGAGATAGAAAATTGCGTAAAGATAAAGAGAGAAAAATTGCATCAAGAACTGAATAGCGTTTTTTCGGAGAAGGAATATGAAATACCTCGGACCTGACTTTTGATGCCCAAGTTTCAACGGTATTAATTACATAGATCAACCGCATCCATAGATTTATCTTTGCCAAGGACAAATCCGACCACCACTTACATAGGCAAAGTTATCCAAACTGTGTATATGTATTCTAGATGGAGTGAACATAATGTTCACTTCTTGTGTCACAAGGTGACATTTCAAGGTTTGTTGAATAAACAGACTTACCTCGTCTGGCTTTGAATCTCTTGGACTTCTTCTTGTACCCAGGCGTCGCTGATTGCTTCTCCTGGATTAGATTCATCTTTTGCATGTCATTTTGAAGTTTGGTAATTCTTTTGTTGTTCCTCTTGAACCTCCAAAACTTACTCTGGACATGACTTGTACTTCCACAAAAGGAGCAAAGCAAAGAAGATTTGCTTTGTAGAGATGTCTCATGTTTATCACAACACACAGGATCGATTGCTCCAAAACCGGCTGGAACAAAAGATTTCGTTGTGCTCCCGCCTTAGTTTTGAACCCTAAACCTTCTCAGTGTTTCCAAAAGCCTTTGACCAAATAACATTGCTGAAATTTTGTCCGAGCTTCCTCGACAACCTTTGCAGTGTCACACTTGAGGGAATTTATCTCTTTTATTTTAGACATAGGGTTCTCGGTAAATTCAACATTAAGACAGTCAATCTCAAGAGTTTTCACCTGTAGTGATGATTCAAGTTTATTCAACAATTCTTTTAGTTGAATATTTTCCTAGTGAATTTCTTCATACTTGTCCAGAAATTCTAGGATCTCAGACTCGCATTCAGAACTGGAATTTGAGTTACATGGAACTTCTGCCGAGAAGGTTGAAACTTCCGTACATACTTCTGCAGTATGTAAGATGTTAAAGCACCGAGATATTTTATCTTGACTTGAATCATCGTAAGCAATGGGGACAAGATAATCTCTCGATCTTTGCTTTGCTTTACCATATCCTTTATCTTTTGTGTAATCAGAGATCTATTAGGATCGACGTGATTAGAACAACATTCATCAACCCATGACAAGTTAGAAGCTTCACTTGTAATGGTCACAGCGTTGAACGCAGAAGTTCTGACTGTATTCTGATCAAGATCAAGAGTTTTAATCTTTCCCACAAGGGTACTTCTGGAAAGAGTATCCATGTTATTTCCTTCAACGATGGCATGCTTCTTAGAATCGTATCTTGATGGCAGCGATTTGAGAATTTTCATCACAATGTCCTTTTCAGGAGTAGTCTTACCCAATGCAAAGGATGCATTAACAATTTTAGAAACTTTGTGATTAAACTCATCAAATGAATCTTCATCTTCCATACGAAGGTTTTCCCAATCGTAATTCACAGTTTTGAAGCCTATCTTCCTTTTCACCGTATTCCCTTCAAATACGGCTTCTAAGATATCCCAAGCATCTTTAGACCGAAAGTGCACGTAGTCACATGGTGTCAAGATCTGGGGTAATGGCATGTATGATGGCATTCAAACCGTGATTTTTACTTTGCAACAAGTATCCCAAGAACGCCATATGCACCAATATCCTTTGGAACGGCCGCATTTCTTATTGCCACAACGGGAGCATCATAGCCATTAACTACATAAACCCATGATTGAAAATCACATGCTTGAAGAAAGGCACACATAGCAATTTTCCACCACAAGTAATTTGAGCCATCAAGACTGGGGTGGTACGTTTATAGAGATAGCACTTCATCCATATCGTATCGCTACAAACACAGACTTATAAGGTCTTTAATGTGTTTGCTCAGCTTCCGATACCAATTGAAAATTCGGGGGTCTAACAACCACACCCAATAATTCGTTTGGCGATCTGAGAGGACTTACTCCAATATACTTTCTAGAGAATCAACTAGACAGTCAGACTCAATCTAGAGAAAAGTATATCAAAGAGTTTAATATCTCTAACTCTTAATTCAATCCGCAATCAGCAAATAGAAATCTGCGAGCCCGATTGAATATAAGAGGAGTAACTTGAACGCTACCAAATACCAATGTTAAAGTGTCAATCAATTTCAATCAACAACCCAAGGTCGGATATTCTAATTGATTGAACTTAACGCACAACATGTGATATTTCAATTATGTAACAAAATATAATGCGGAAAAGAAATAACACAGACACCAGAATTTTGTTAACGAGGAAAATCGCACATGCAGAAAAACCCTGGGACCTAGTCCAAATAACACCACACCGTATTAAGCCGCCACAGACTTTAGCCTACTACCAATTAACTTAGATTGGATTGTATTTGAACCTTAATCAATCTCACACTCGATTCAAGGTACAATTCTGCGTTCCTTACGTCTCGAGATCCCAGCAGATACTACGCACTTGATTCCCTTAGTTGATCTCACCCACAACCAAGAGTTACTACGACTCCAAAGTCGAAGACTTGATAAACAAATCTGCTCACACAAAAAGTCTATAGATTGAAATAAATATGTCTCCCAAGAAATATCCAAGAGTTTTTGTTCTCTTTTGATAAATCAAGGTGAACAGGAACCAATTGATAAACCGGACTTATATTCTCGAAGAACAACCTAGTATTATCAATCACCTCACAATAATCTTAATCGACTAGCGAAACAAGATATTGTAGTAGCAGGTTTTCCCACACTACACCCCTCACTATCTTTTGGTTAATTAGTCCATTGAAAGTTGTATAATTGAGAATGTTTATTGATTAATTTCATGAGTTGTTTACACAGGAAAAGTAGGATTACACTTAACAAGTAAAACACTCTTAAACTTTCTCTCTCCTAATGACTTGCCCAAAATTCCAAAAAGATTCCTCCTTTACAATGTACTCACTCAACCCTTTATATAGGGCGATACATAGTGGATGACAAAAATAATCTATCCTTTATTTCGAAATGTTCCGCTAAGTGTCGCAGATGTACAAACATTTATTCTCATGACACTTCTTAACCCTCGCTTGCCCCATGTCTTTCTCGTTGCTTTGTGTGTCGTTATTCATCGCGTCATTTATTTTAGTTATGCTGCGACTCGCCGCGACGTCATTGCTATTAACCCCGCGAGCCCCGCACATTGCGATATTATGATCCTACATCTTGCCTCTTTTTCCTTGAATATTGCTTGAAGAGCGATTTTTAAGGAAAATCTCGTTATTGTAATAATCTTTGGTCTTCGTTGATGAAGGAACGAGCGAAAGAATACTTTTGACTTGAAAAGTACGTGCTTGCCTCTATTCTTTTGCGATGTTCAGTTTTGCGTACCCCGTCTCTCCTCATACTTTTCTTGCGAAGGGAAGAATATCATGAGAGAGCGAGTCTTTTTATTCACTGCTGCATCGCTTATCTTTATCTGCTTCACCCGTATTACGCTTGTTAACCATTAAAGCCGCTTTTTCGACACGTCTCTTCCAAACTGCTTATTCTTGACCGCTCATGTCTCTTCTCGCATTAATTGACCTCGTTTTTCTCGAGGATCTTTTTCTCTCCTATATAGTTTTCTTTTCCTCCTTTTCATTCTTTAGTTTCTCTGCTGCAACTTCTTTGATTTTCTCCTTCCGCAATTTGCGCTCCCGCTCTCGCAAATGTTCTCCTCAAGCTACCGCAAATCTTCTCTTCGTCTTTTCTAGCATCGATCTTAACCTTTAACCTCTCATCCATTCCCATACCGATAATGGCTGCCATTAGTCGTGCATACAAAGCTTCTTTTGATGAAGTTCAACGAAATTGCTCGAGAAGGGTTTCACTCTATCGACCATTCCCGATCAAGAACCCTCATCCATTCTTTTTCGCAAGGTTATTTTCCGATCATCAATGTGATGATCAAAGGATTATCGTCTCGCTAGGTCGGCTTCTCGCTGGACTTCCCATTCCCTTATACGATCCGAGAGTTGCCTCTATTTTATGAAATCTTGGCCCATGAAAAATTCTCTCAGGTACATTTATCGCTGAGTGGCGATTGCATTCGCCTAATGCTTGAATTCGCGAATCGTGGCGCTGGCAAAGGATCTTTATACTCTACTACTGTTAGACACCCCGATTTCAAAGACTTGGAAATATCTGCAGAGAAGTACACTGTAGAAAACTTTTTTGAAAATTATTCAGTGATAAAGATGGTTAATGCGAGAATTCTCTACTGGGCATTCATCTTCGAAAAAGAAGGATAATGTCTCCGAGGATAAATTGCTCATGCGGGATATTGATTGGCACCCTGGGTAATAATACTACTCCTCGCCACTCCAAAGATGAGAAATGGTGGGTTGTACCCTTGTTTTTAAATGGCCCTTATATCGCGGGCTCAGACGTTCTTCCCGCGAATCTCGCAGTGGGTATCATCCTTGGGAGTTCAAATGGCCTGATAAAGCAAATGAGGTATGTTTCCCATTTTAAACCTTGCCTTTGCAACTTTCTTTTTCATATGTTGAGTTTGTATAATTTTTCGTACGCCAAGTTGAGAAGAAAGTACAAGGATAATCCGTTGGAGAGTACTATCACCATACTTCGATCGCACAGTGAAGTAAGAAACACTTCCTTTGTTATTTAAAACAATATTGTTGTCTCTGTTTCTTATCTTTAACCGTATGCGAAGGTTGGAGTTGAAGAAGTCAGAAGCCGCTGAAGGATAAAAAGTAAGGGCAAAATCGCCGCCGCAAGAATAAAATCTTCGCTCCACTAACTAAAAAGCGAAAGATTCAATCTTCTTCTCGCCTTAATTCAAACTCTGAGTCTTCTGATGAGGATGACCATGATTCGAATCGCTCTCTCGCTACAAGGACCCCGTTAACTGGTTCTTCTATGGGTCAGTTGTCTAGTATCTTCTCTGATTCTTTCCAAGGAATGGGAGATGCTCCCCTAGCCTCCCTCTGCGGAACTCTCGCAAACGTGTGCAATGCCACTCTACCGGGAGGGCAATGATTCTTTCAATGGAGTCTCTAGAACTATGTCTCCCTACTTCTTGAATGCGCTTGGATCCTTGGTATGTATACAATCATATCTCCCCATTGACTTTATATTGTTGTATATGTATTAATGGCTTTTCTATCTTCTTTCATAGGTTGGAAGGTCTTCTTTTGTAGTTGCCTCGCATCTTGAGAGAAGACGCAACAATCTTGAGAAGAAGAATTCGCAATTGAGCAAGAAGATTCGAGAATTGGAGATCTGAAGTTTGCGTTATCTCGCGATAAAGACGAGACGATTCAAAAGTTAAATACCGAACTTGACTCCCAAAAGAGAGGGTATCCACCCTTCAAAATGCTAATCAGCAACTTTATGGTATAATATTTTGCCTTCTTTTATTATTTTTATTTTATTGGTCGCGTACGCCACCTAACTTATTACTTTCGCAGACGTATATAATCTCTCCGATGAGGCTATTCTTCTCCATACATTTCCCGAACCTATGGATAATAACCTTCTTCTCGCTCATCTCAACACTTCTTTAAGTAGTTCTTGAACAAAATTAACTCTCTTTCATTAGATGAACTTCGGACCAAATATCGCCTTTTAGAGATTGAACATAGATCTCGGTTTTAAGTGCGGCCAACCAATTTAAACAAATGTTTCTTGAGTCTCGTAAAGAAATCAAAATTTTGAGGAAGAAAATTAGTGATCATATAGATGACAAAGACCGCATTGCTAACAATGGTGCTCAAGCATTAGCAACATTTCAAAAATCTCTTCTTGAGCTACAAATTGAGCGAGATGAATTGCTTCGCTGAATTCATACTTAGTGAGCGAGAAGATCGATTCGTTCGCTCCTTGTTATAAATAATGATGATGAATTCGCCTGGGCTGCGAAAGTTTTAGATAACGCCAGAAATAACCTAGGTGTTGATGTTAGTCTTCACGCCGAGCATACTTCCTTGGTTAAAGATATGATATCGGGAATTTTCCAGCGAGAATTGAAGAACTCGAAACCGAAAAAGAACAGCTCGCAAAGAATCTCTTCCTTCGCGAGAATAGATATTCCAAGTTGAAGAAACAATTTCTAACGACAGTGGAGAACTTTAACAATGATGTTTCGCTTTGCAATAGAGGCATGGAGTATGTTTGTAAGGACCACAATATCCCTCTGCATTCATATCCCCGGCTCCTTGAAAAGGTTCCCGAGAATCTGCCTGTCTCGAGGCGTTTCGATAGCGAGGGTCAGTGGCGAAGAAGAAAATTGGCGATGAGAATAATCGGGGCGAAGAATCGAGATGAAGAAGAAGAATCGCCAAAGAAATAACTTTTTTTCGTTTTCTTTCTCTGCTTGTAGTATCCGTACATTTCGTATCCTTATTATAGTGTATTTCTTGGATTTTCTCCTCACGAATTCAATCTTCAGTCCCTTTTTTGGTAGTTCTTCCTTGTAATATAATTGATTAACATTATTGATGTATAATTCTTTCATCGAAGATGAATAACAATATTTCATCTTTTCCATTCCCATACTTGCCTCTCATTATTCTTCTTGGATGGAAGATTTTAGTTGTCATCATGTATTTTGTTGGTTATTAATTGTATAGCCGCGACGAGATCGCAGGTGTCTTTATGAATCGAGAATTCTATCTCTTTTTGCTGCGACAAGGTCGCAGGCCGCCTCTACACTTTCATGCAAAGGCCCATTGACCTTGCCTTATCATTTTGTGTGGTCTTCCAAGTTAGACCTCCCTAATTAGAGGTCCTCCCCTGCCACCATTTATTGCGACAAAATCGACAGGACGCCTTTACACTTGTATGTAAAGACCCATTGATCTTGCCTTATCATTTTTCAAGTATTTTTGCCTCTGCAGATGTTTTGTTGAACAATATGACAATGCCTAGATATCCTTGCGAATATAAAGTCCTATGACATTGCCGTCTTGCGACGAAATCACAGGACGTCCGTACACTTTCATGTAAAGACCCATTGATCTCGCCTTACCTCGCGTTAGTATTATTGCTCCTCTGCAGGATCATTGCACAAATATGACAAGCCTAAGTCTCCTTGCGAAAACAAAGCCTCATGACATTTGCGTCTCTGTTTTGACACTCCCCTAATGGAGAGTGTCGCCCTTATCATCTCCCGTTGCCCCTTCAAGGAGGCGAAACATCGGCCATACAAGACTAGCTCCTCCCATCTGGGTCTTAACAACAACCAGCTTGTTTTCGCAGCCTCTTATCCCTTATACCTATATGGTTTATAGTTACGAGACTGCACCCTAAGTGGAGTTTTCTTGAGCGAGTGCAACGCATGCCAAGACTTGCCAAGAATGGCCAGGGTAGGTTCATCCATCCCGGCACTCTGGCTCAACCGTACCTCGGCGCCTTGAGCATACACCGACTCCTAGGAAGAGACCTCGGTCGCCCAACCAGGGTATAACCTACATATATAGTTGGGAATCCAAGGTACCTCTTCCTGGATAGGCTTTCATGGGCCCCAAATTTTCATGGCTCGAGGCTTCGGGAGCGGGTGTAACCTTCCCCCGAGCCACGGCGAGAGATACCCCTTATATGACGCACTTTAGGTCTTACATTTGCCTCTTACGAAATGTTATTCGCGAACTAGGGTGTACGCCATAAAGGTTCGCCCCATTCATTTGCGCATTTATATTTGTTAAATCATTCAATCATTCATGTTTCATTATTTGCTCGATATTTGTTTTGCGAAGTATTCGCACAGTTCTGCTTTCACTTGTTGTATTTCACTTTTCTTTCTTAGTCGAACACTCATTTTACTCTTGGCTGCGAGATTCTCGCACATCATTACTCCAACTTCCCCGCTTTTGTTGATTATTCACTTCTTATGCCTTTTTGTTCCTCATATCTTTTGCTCCTCCATTATCATAACACTCACCTGTCTCTTGATATTCACCTCATGGGGTATGTTCAAATTGCTTCTATAGCATCCACCATCGCTTTTCCTTTCTCTGCTCATTTTTCACATGTTGCTTCCAACCCTTTCTTTTGGCATTTCTTTCTTCGCAGCTTTCTATATCGACCTCATGACATTGTTGGTGATTCTTTCCAATCTCCTTGTATGATACCAATACCATTTGGGTGTGGAAATTTTATGCATTGATGGTATGTTGAGGCGACCCCAAAATTTCATGAAGCCATGGCCTCCCAATTAGTGCATTATACGGGGATTCCACGTCAACCACACAATAAAACATCACTTGACAATCTTGTAAAGGTATTCTCATGTGAACCTCTCCCTTTGGCTTGTTTGCGGTGCCATTAAAGCCATATATCTTGTATGTCGAGGGAATTAAATCCTCATCCTTTCCGCCCATCGTCTTGTAAGTATGGTAGAAGAGAATATTCACCGAACTTCCTAAGTCGATTAGAATTCGGTTGATCGCCCAACAAGCTTCGCCTCATCATCTTCTCCATCGATCAAGTTTCGGTTAATCTCTAGTTTCACAACCAACGGGCTATCGTGTGTTTCTCTTCCTTTTGGTACTTCATCCGCAGAGAAAGAAATAGTCTTCAATCGCCACTTTTCTAATCAAGTATTCTCGCTGGACTCATTATTTCTTTATCATTAGCATCTCTCGCAAAGACTCTAAATGAGCACGTTGTCATGAAAATCTTCGATGGTGCGATGAGTGACGATAGAGTTGCAGTTCAAATTCTTAGCTTTGGTTCCTACTTCTATCACAAATGTTTCCTTTCCTTTCGCCACACTGCGCTGCGTATCTCCGTGGTGGTGGTAATGTTCCGACCTGTTTCTTCTCCCCTTTAGAAAGTGATTCAGACTTCCCCGATCAATCATCCTGAGAATAATTCTCTTTATGTTTCTACAATCGCTTTGTTTGATGCCCATGGAAGCGATGGTAAGAACAAAACTCATGACTTCTATCGCCCGGGCGGTGGTTCCATTCCAACATTCCAAGGTGCTTTGGTACATTTTCCATCACAAGTATAGCTTCCCAGATCTTTTCAACGCTAGCATTCGGTGGAGGCATCTTAATCTGTTCCCATACTGTTCTATGACTTCTCTCTGCCCTCCACGGTTATTTTGCCTTCGTCCACCATAAGTTTCTTGCACATGATCTAGCCTCTCGGTCTTATTATTGTCATTACGATTGTAGTAGTTCCTTTCACGCTCAAACTCTTCTTGATCGTGGGCTTCCCCATGGCTACTATCTTTTGTTTGTCCCTCATCGCCTCTCCTTGCTGGCCGTCCTTGCGAAGTGCTCGCCACATTATTTATGAATTGAGGTAACAAGCTTGCGTTCGCAGCATTCGAGTTTGTGTTCGCGAACGTGTAAGAATTCATTTCATTTTGTCTCTCTTCTAAGGCAATATATTCTTCCCAATTCTCGTTTATCGCCATCGTGATTGTATTTTTGATTCTAAAAATTTGAATGTATAACAAGTTAGTCGCGAAGAGAGTATTCACAAATGAGAGTATGAGATATCTCTCCTCAACCCGTCCCCGCCATTTCGCTACACATGGTCCTCCATCTTACCGTCAACTGCCTTAAGCTCTCGCCAATCCTTTGTTTCAACCCGAATACATCTTCAATACCTGGTCGCGAGGTGTTATTACTTATGTATGCTCCCAGGAATGTGGCTTGTAAATGGTTAAATGATGTGATTGTGTTCCTTATGCAGACTTCAAACCACTTTAGTGCTTCTCCTATTAAGCTTGATGCGAAATATTTGCACAATATGGCATCATGATTCTCCCATTGTAACATACATCTCATATAAGCCTTAATATGTTGTATCGCACAGTTGTTCCATCAAAGATGTTGGTTAATGCAGGTAGATTACACTTAGGAGGTATTCCTCCCATCTGTATTTAGCGTGAAGGGATTCTTCGCGGTTTCGCGATGGCTTCGTCCTCCAGCTTTGTCTCCTTCCTCCTTCCCTTCTATTGTTCAAAATCCTCTCATTTCGCCTAGTTCTCTTAAGATTTGTTCATTTGCCTCGGAATTTGTTTCTACTGGGTCTTTTAGCTCGCTTCTCTCCTTCTTCGCTCGTACCTATTTTGACCTTCCTTGTTTCTTATTTTCTCCCTTCTTTTCTGCCGCGACGCTCTTCTTCGTTTCTTTCATCAATTCGCACGCCATTGTATCGGTTATTCTCTTCTTCTTGGTTGCCTTCTCCGCTCTCATCATCTGCACCTTCTCATATTCTTCGTTGATATTTCTATTGTTACGATTTTGTTCCCTCCTTCTTTCATGGTTGTCATGGTTATTCACGATTGCTTCTTCCATCTCTTGATTTTCTATTTCCGTTCTTATTCTTTCTCTCTCGCGGCTAGTCGCGCTTGTTCAATGTAGTGTCTCTCAATGTCATCCTCGATCTCTCGGTTTCTTCTCAATTCCTCTCCTGTAGGATTATTCTCCCTTCAACAAAATTTGGGTCGCCGGCCCTTGGAGTTGCATGTTTCCTTGATTTTCCCTATTTCGCTCATTTTGAAGATTTTCTGGGCCGAGGAATATAACGATCTTCTATTTCTCCTCTTCTCGCCATGCTCGCGTTTGGATCTTGTGTTTCTCCCCGGTACTTTCGTTGGTAAAACTCTCCTTCTTTGTTCTCTGCTTGATCTAGAACTTGATCTCACGCTACTTCTAGATCTCCTATTTTGCAACCTCATTTTTCCATTCTCAATTCATGATTCCTTTGTCAAGTTTGCTCGTTCTCTCGCCTCTAGCCGTCTCTCCTCGTATTGTTTGTCTCAATCTTTCAATGTCACATTTCTTCGTTACTGGATTCATTTCTCCATTCATTTCTTGCTTTGCCTCCTCCTTGTCCATTGTCCACCAATCTTTGCTCTTCTTCTTCTCTCGTCTTTCGAATCGATCTCCAAGTATGTACACTTACTCTATCGTAATCCTCGCCAGTGTTTGCTATCGGGGAAATTGGTGGCTGATTTTGATCTTCTCCATCATTTCTCCTATTCATCCTTGATGATTCTCCCTGTTTCCATTCCTCCTTTCTCCAAGAAGTCTCCCACTTCTTCTTACAATCGTTGGTTGCCCTTGTACATTTCTTCTTCTAGCCATTTTTCTTTTCCAATGAATTCTTGAGTATCTTCTCCAAATCCTTTTTCGTTAATCCAAATTCCTTCCACTTTCTAATCGATCTCGCAGACACGGTCCTGTTTCTAGCGCATATGTAGTGGCTCGGGTGTTAATAAACAATGACGTCGGAGGCGATCGCAGAACAACTAAAATAAATGACGCGATGAATAACGACACACAAAACAGTTGGTAAAGACATGGAACCTAGGTTAAGAAGTGTCGCGAGAATAAATGTTTGTACATCTCGACACTTCATGGAACATTTCAAATAAAAGGATAGATTAGTCACATCCACTATGTATCGCCCTATATAAAGGGTTGAGTGAGTCTGTTGTAAAGGAGGAATCTTTTTGGAATTGTTGGGCAAGTCATTAGGAGAGAGAAAGTTTAAGAGTGTTTTACTTGTTAAGTGTAATCCTACTTTTCCTGTGTAAACAACTCATGAAATTAATCAATAAACATTCTCAATTATACAACTTTCAATGGACTAATTAACCAAAAGATAGTGAGGGGTGTAGTGTGGGAAAACCTGCTACTACAGATATTGTGGAATCAAAAACGATGAGACGAAGATGTTTGTGATTACTTTTATCTTGCCTATCGGAGAAATTATTCTCGAGTCAATTATTTCAATTATACTCAATACGATAGAATTGGGCAAGATCATAACACGCAACTACAAAGAAAATAGTTGGATCTGGCTTCACAATCCCAATGAAGTCTTTCAAGTCGTTAACCTACATGGTCTCAATAGAAACCTAAGGTTAAAGGAGAATCGACTCTAGTTTATCCAACTAGTAACACAAATGATGTGTGGGGATTAGTTTTCCCAGTTACTAGAGTTCTCCTTTATATAGTTTTAAAATCAGGGTTTGCAATCCAAGTTACCTTGGTAACAAAGCATTCAATATTCACCGTTAGATGAAAAACCTGATTCAACCATGCTAATATCTTTCAAACGTTAGATCGAACTTATCTTGTTACACACAAATGAAATGTACCCTCATTTAGGTTTATGTAACCGTACCCAAACGTGTACACCATGTTGGTTCACAAATAGTTAACCGAGGTTAGCCATATGATTACTCTCATATCAACCTTATTCATCTTAACCATAACTAGTTCAAATGACTCAAATGAAACTAGTTAAAGAGTTGTTCAATTGCTATATTCTCATAGGATTATACAAGAACACAATTGAAGCAAAATCGGTTTGATTCACTCGAATCAATCATGAACATTATAGCCACGGTTTGCAAAGATTGTATTCATTAATTATTATATAAATATTTATGTTCATGTTCATAACCGATTTTAGAACTTTAACCTTCAAGTATGCAAACGTGTACGCATACTTAAAATACCCGGACTAAGATTGGGTTTCGCCAGTACGCAAACGGGTACGCGAACTTTCAATCCCAGCAGAAATTCTCGGACATGAACCTGAACGCCAGTACGCAAACGGGTACGCATACTTAGGTTCCGGGATTTCTCAAACCAACAGGTACGCAAACGGGTGCGCATACTATGGTTCCCGGACATGGATTACATATGTGCAAGAGTGCACAACATGACATATCCAATAATGGTTAAGTGTTCTAAACTCTTATTTCAATCATTGAAACTTTCTTAGAGGATGACAATAGCCATTTTCACACACTATTAGCATCAAAGCAATTTTCAAGATATTGAAATAATCATTACGAAACATTCCAAGACTACACCAAATGATTGTATCACACAAACCATGTAAGATGTTACTCGGCAATTTTCACATGATATAAGATGAACTTGGTCGAAGCGAAAGCTTGCCAACACATATTTCGAGAAATATGTAAGCGAGATAAACTCAGCTCGAAATCTCAAATGTGTATATAGAAAACTATATTGTAATACAACTTATGTTTCAATATAGGATATAAAGTAGAAATAGACTTTCCAAGTGATAGATGAGTTTAAGTATCCACATACCTTTTGTCGATGAAGTTCCACAAGCTCCCCTTAGTAGTTCTTCGTCTTCAAATGATGAATGCCGTGAAGTCTAAGCTCAACTACACAATCTATGTCCTAGTCTGAGACATCTATAAATAGGCTAGAAATCAAGACTTATAGTTTTGATCACTAACATTGACAAACATGCTTGAGATAGCAACGCATGCGAGTTCGACCGAGCAGTGCTCTAACAACAATCTTTTTGTTTCAACCTATAAGTCCTCTACCGAATGTGATCGTCTATGGACAAAGTCGAGACAATACGAAAATTCAGTTCACACTTCGTGTGATTGTTTGTGGATACAAGATCGAGACAATACAACAACAAGATAACTTGTATGATTGACTATGGATACAATATCGAGACAATACTACAACAATTATAACCAAACTCTATTGGATCACTATCAAGTATTACGGAGTTAACGTACAAGTGTAATTTACTTTTAATTATAATTGCGGAAAAGAAAAGTAAATGACACGAAATATTTTGTTAACGAGGAAACCGCAAATGCAGAAATATTTTGTGAAATTTGATAATAGGTTCGGTTATAACCAAACTCTATTGGATCACTATCAAGTATTACAGAGTTAACGTACAAGTGTAATTTACTTTTACTTTTAATTATAATAAAAATAATTATAACGGAAAAGAAAAGTAAATGGCACAAAAATATTTTATTAACGAGGAAACCGCAAATGCAGAAAAACCCCGGGACCTAGTCCAGTTTTGAATACTCTCAGAATTAAGCTGCTATACAAAATCTAATACCAACTTCGTATAGTTAAGACCAAGAAGATTACCCCTAGCTACTTAGTTCCCTCAGTATCCCTGCGCCTTCGACTTCTAGAGTCACGCACGTGAATTACAAGTCCTTTGGATCGAATTCCAAACAGCAAAGGAAGAATCTGTTTGGTAACCACTCTAATCAATCTTGCTAAAGATATAGATGAGTCGTTGACAACGGCTCTTCCGTTTAATCTAATAAACTCATTTGTCTGGTTCGATCAATCTAACTATAACTACAGAAATAGTCAAGTATAGATTCACTCTCAATCAATATATATCTCAATGATAAATATGGAGAATGCCGATCTCATGCAACTAATATCTATCAAAGATAAATCGATTCTAGTTGGATCCCAGCTGATCAAGGTTTGTGCACTAAATCCACAAGATACGAAAACTAATAAGAATTTTTCTTCGTCTTCTTCGTCTTCTATTATCTTCAAATACCTGCACAACACCACTTGAATATCTTGTGATCAATCACGCACAGAACGGAGTCTTTAACAATGGATTATCACAAGATATCTTTAGATCTAACAACAGTTCTAAAGATCCCGTCGATACTTTGATCTAGTCTGAGTGAATCTTATATCAGAAGAGAAGATTCTCAAGCATAAACAAACTAGGTGCAATCAGAGTTTCAACAACCGTTAGTCAATCAAATCAAATCGAAAACTAATAACACTGCAATTATCTAGTTTCCCACCAACGGTTCTAGTAGAGCTTCTTGATCCCACAGAAGTCTTTAAACGAGCGGTCGTAAGAGATTTCAATTAATTAGGATACTTTCCTCTCCGAATAGACGGCTCCACCAGAAACAACAAGAAATAAAGTTTTCCTGGCTCTTAGGATAGTTTGCTAGAAATGCAAACTTAGGTATTTATAAACCAAGGATGTTCGGACACCAAGGAATTTCCAAAACCGAAAATATTCTCAAGATATGCAATGAATGCCCAAATTCGGTTTTCCTAATTCCAATAAATGTTGGTCCAATATTTCTGAAATCTCTCAATAGGAAATCTCTTATTAGTAAACGCACATTACTAATTTTTATTCTCTAGAGCTATGCATTAATTGTTGGTAATTAAAGCATATAAAATAAAAAATCTTAATTAAAAGATTCTTAATTTATTTTGGCAGGATCACCTTGAGTACCAAGGAATATCTATGAAAAATAAATGATAAGAGGTACTGCTCGCGTTCAAAGTATGTTGACATCTTTTCACTGCAAATCCTTATTTCATATTTACATGGATTTGCTTATTGGAATCGGTTGTACCACACTTCCAAACAAGTTTAGAATTGGTTTGCCAGTATTCCAAGACTACTATGTGAATGGTCATACCAAATCACAATGGTTAGTTATGATCGGTCCTACCAAGTCACAAACATGGGTTCAGATCGGTTATACCAATCACTAGGATCGGTTCTACCTTAATATGGTACCTACTTGTGATCGGTCATACAAGTCACTAGGATCGGTCATACCAATTGCAAGGATTGGTTTCATCTACACATGGTATCTACTTGTGATCGGTCATACCAGTCACTAGGATCGGCCACACCAATTACAAGGATCGGTACACAATACTTATGACCGGTCACAACAACTACCAGGATCGGTCACACCAATTACAAGGATCGATCATACCATCTCATGGTGATTACTTAGGATCGGTTACACCGATTACCAGAACCGGTCATACCAAATCATAAGTCTAGGTATTGTGATCGGTTATACCAAGATACATAACCTGAGTTAAGATCGGTTCTACCAACTCATACATATTGGTCATCCAAAGATATGCAATGAATAGCCGGACCAATAAACTTATTGATTTCCCTTTCGATTCACGAAATAAGTTCATGAATGTACTTCCTTTAAACAAATGTAAAACATTGTTTCCTAGGATGAAATCTTCACCATAACCCATACACATAATCATAACAATATATACAAGATTATGTCGATGTCATATCTATGAAGTTCAAAAGATAAGCGTTATACTTTGTAGTTTAATTCCTTAATACTATGATCATACTATTATGATCCTGTCTCATCACAAGAGTATTGTATATAATATGTACAGTATATACAGCTTCGCAATTATGTTTTCAATATAGAACGACTTGAAAGATACGTTAGGACTCTAGATGGGTTTTGATACTAAAATATGACAACCAAACTTGACATACCAACACTTGGTAAGTTCCACCGAGCTATGCTCTAACAATCTCCCCATTTGTCAATTTTAGTGACAAAACTCTTATTACATATGGAGCTAAACGAATTACAAAATAACTCATTCTTCATACGCTTAATTCCAAGTTTCAACAGCACAATAACCTGCATATATTCAATCAACAAATGTCGTTGTTGACATTTGAATAACAAAAATTTTTACTCCCCCTATAGGTAGGCTAGGTAAATATTCAATCCGAACATCTTTGTTATTCCCCTTTTGTAGTAAGAATTACTACACAACAATATGATATGTTTCTCCCTCTTAGTCAATGCTTTACTCTTTCGTTAGATATAATCACTTGTTTACCCCATATATTTCTCCCCCCTTTTTGTCACAAAATGACAAAGGTTCGAGCAAACAAAGGACAAACCGAAAGAATCTTAAAAATCTATAAGACTTGTATACAACATATAAGAGGTAAGCACGAAGGTTTCACATACCATTTTAGATAACCAATATTAAATCCGAAACTACAAAAGTAATTTAGTTTCAATATGTTATCAAGAAAAAAATTGCTCTGAAAAAGCGGGGGTCTAACAACCACACCTAATATTTCGCTTAGCAATCTGTATGGACAAACTCCAATATACTTTCTAGAGAATCAACTAGACAGTCAGTCTCAATCTAGATAAAAAGTATATCAAATAGTTTATATCTCAATCTCTCGATTTGATCTTTACTCAAGCAAATAGAAATCAAGCGAGTCTTTATCAAATAGAGATAACTTGGATGGTACCAAAGACCAATATCCAAGTGTCAATCAATTTAAATCAACAACCAAAAGGTCGGATATTCTAATTGATTGAACAACGCACAACCTGAGATATTTCAATTATATAAACAAATATAATGCGGAATAGAAATAACACAGACACCAGAATTTTGTTAACGAGGAAACCGCAAATGCAGAAAAACCCGGGACCTAGTCCAGATTGAACACACACTGTATTAAGCCGCTACACACTCTAGCCCACTCCAAATTAACTTCGGTCTGGACTGTAGTTGAACCCCAATCAATCTCACACTTATCCAAGGTACAATTATGCTCCTAGGACTCTGATCCCAGCAGGATTCTACGTACTTGATTCCCTTAGCTGATCTAACCCACAACTAAGAGTTGCTACGACCCAAAGACGAAGACTTGATAAACAAATCTGTATCACACAGAAAAGTCTACAAAATAGATAATCCGTCTCCCACGAATAAACCTATGAGTTTTGTTCCGTCTTTTGATAAATCAAGGTGAACAGGAACCAATCAATAACCCGGACTTATATTCCCGAAGAACAACCTACTATTATTGATCACCTTACAATAATCTTAATCGACGCAGCGAAAAAAGATATTGCGGAATCACAAACGATGAGACGAAGTGTTTGTGATTTCTTTTCTATCTTGCCTATCGGAGATATAAATCTCAAGCCAATTATTTTAATTGTACTCGTACGATAGAAACAAAGAAGATCGATCACACAACTACAAGAAAAGTAGTATCGGTCTGGCTTCACAATCCCAATGAAATCTTTAAGTCGTTAACCTGGTTTTAGAAGAAGAAAACCAAAGGTTAAAGGAGAATCGACTCTAGATTATCAAACTAGTATCACACGTAAAGTGTGGGGATTAGGTTTCCCAGTTGCTAGAGTTCTCCCTTATATAGAATTTCAAATTAGGGTTTGCAATCTATGTTAGCTTAGTAACAAAGCATTCAATATCCACCGTTAGATGAAAACCTGATTAGATTCAAGCTAATATTTCTCAACCGTTGGATCGAAAACTTAGCTTGTTACACACAAACGAAATGTTCAATTTTGGGTTTATGAACCGTACCCAAACATTAACATTTTTTTTGGTTCAACAATAGTCAACCAAATGGTTAGCCATATGATCACTCTCATATCAACCATATGCTTCTTCACCATAACTAGTTCAAATGACTCAAATGAACTAGTTAGAGAGTTGTTCAATTGCTTAGATCTTATGTAACTACACAAGACACAATCGAAGCAAAAACGGTTTGATTCACTCGAATCGGTTCATGAACTTTATAGCCACGGTTTGCAAAAGCATTCCTTAGTTTATATAAACATTAGTTCAAGAACAACCGGTTTTAGATATAACCTACTCAAGTTCGTGGACTGGGTTCGCGGACTTAAGCTCATGGAAGGAGTACACCAACTCCAGTAGAAATTCTCGGGTGAGAACTTCCGCCAGTTCGCGGACTTGGCTTGCGCCACTTCCATTTCTCTTGATCAACAAAGTTCGCAAACTTTGGTTCAAGGAATAAGGACTTATACATATATGTGTTTCCACAACAATGCTTATATCCTACCAATGGTTATGTAATCTAAACTCTCATTTCAATCATTGAAACATTCTCGAGAAACGTTATATAGCCGTTATTCACGCACCATTTTTCGTCGAGCAATTTCCAAAGTGATTGAAACATATCATGACTTTCGTCACTAGGTAAAGATGAATTTGGTTAAAGCGAAAGCTTACCAACACATATTTTGAGAAATAGATAGGCGAGTTAAACTCGGCTCGAAATAGCAAATGTGTATAATGAAAGTCTATACGTCTAAACGACTTTTGTCTCAAGAGTAGGAGATAGAGTAAATAAACTTTTGAGTGACAGATAAGTTCAAGTCTCCATATACCTTTTAGTCGATGAAGTTCCACCGGTTCCTCGAGTAGTCCTTCGTCTTGTATGATGATTTCCATGGAGTTCTTGAGCTCAACTACACTTTCTATCCTAGTCCGAGACCTTTAGCTACATAGGCTAGAAATCAAGACTTATAGTTTTGATCACTAACATTGACAAACATGATTGAGATAGCAACGCATGCGAGTTCGAACGAGCAATGCTCTAACAATCTCCCCCTTTGTCAATTTTAGTGGCAAAACTATTAATACATATGGAATACAAAAAATAAATAAATTAACTTTTGTAGCTCCTATTCCACATGTCTAATCTTCAACATTACTCGAAATCTTCGTCACTTCCAAGTACTCCAATGATCCCAAAGGTTGTAAGTTTGGTATCATCATTGTTGAAAATCCGTAGCTATAACAATAAGAAAACAAGAGTTCTCAATCATTGTTATACAGTGTCATAGTATCATTACACAAATAAAAAGTTCAATTGTATCACAACTTCAACAACAATACTATGGTGATATGTATCACTCCCCCTTAGTAAATACTCCATCTCACATGGAAACCACTCCCCCTTACATAATGATCCGAAAACCATATATATTTATAGTGTGAACTACATATTAATTCTCCCCGTTTTTGTCAATAAAATTGGCAAAGGTACAAGAACGGGATCCTAATGAAATTTCCGAAAGAGACATTTCATGACCAAAAGAAATAAACACACATCATCTTATTTAGATGCAATCATAAATCCGAAGCTAAATGCATTCATCAAGGAGTTTAAAGATACAAGATAACCCCTATAATATTCCACAACCACACTCCCCACAAAGATACGGCAATTAAGCGCAAGTTCAAAAAGAACTCTCCCCCATAATACGTTATTCCCTAAAGAACAACAAGAGCGACCTTAATTTAGAAAGAAAAGAAGGATTTCTTTGGACATAACAAATCACATACAAGTATGAAATTGAATCCAAAATACTCAATTAAATTAACCACAAGAGAACCCATGATTAATTTAATCGAAATACACAATCAAACTAATCACAAAGAGTAATCAATTTAATTGGCCATACTCACATAAGAGAATCTATGGAGCAATGACTAAGTTAATCATGAAAATAACCAACCCAATCAAAAGTGCTCAAACATAAGATTATGGAGTCATAACTAAATAACCAAACAAGATGATTAATTTAGTTCAATATGCTCGACATAAAGTACCTTATGGAACAACAACAAAGATAACCATGAAAATAATTAACTTTGATTGTTTTAGTGCTCAACATAAGACACATTACGGAGCCTCACAGTAATACACAAAAAATATGGATCAGGGAAGATCAATTACTGCGGAATACACAAGGATTCATTCTATTGTCCATCACAATTTGCACCATGACATACAATAGACATAATCCTTGAAAAACAAAAGATTTTAACCTATCTTCCATCAATAATTGACAATATAGGTTTAACTTTTGTATTTGTCAAAAGTCCATTCATTCCTTTATCAATATAATAATATCGACTTACGAAAGACTTTACTTTTGACAAGATATGGGACAATCATAGTTCACGGACGCAAACACACATATCCCATAAACAATTTGCAATATATAAAACCATAAAGATTAATACTGCAAAAATCGTCTTCCAAACAAGTTTAGAATTTAAACCAATAAATCTAAAAACAAGAAGATGAGAACGTTGGACATAGCTATGTGTAATCACAATAATGGCTATTCCAAACTCTAGTTATTCTTCTAAAAAACAGAAAAATAGAAGATTTACTAGATGTTAAGGCCTTTAAAGAATTGTTTATCGTCCCCGAACTCCTTGTCGTCAACAGCCATTGGAACATAAGGTTCATTAAGATAGGAGTTAATATCAATAAACCTTCTTGGCTGATGTTGTCAAACCAGGGCCTTCTGAATCTCATGAGTCTTATACACAAAAGCCTTTATTTGTTGAATCTCCTTTCGCATCTCCTTCAACACATCAAGAACATCAGAAAACTTCTGAGAATTCGAAGGAACGACTCTTGGCTTCCTCACATTCCTTCTTTTTCTTTTCCATGTCGGAGCTAGCGGAGATTTTTATTTTTCCTTAATGATTGATGGCTTAACAATCATATTAACATCTTTTTCCTCAGAAGACATCATGCTTGGAGTATCCATAAACGCATGGGTTTGTGAGAGGAAATCACAATTTGCTCAACAAGTAGTCTTGAGATAAAAAGAGGTTACAGAGAAGGAAAAAGGAATATAGGGTTACGCAACCTTTTAACAGGTTCGTACACGCCCAACTCTCAACCCTATGAAGAGTAGAATTTTCAATAGTACCCTTTCTTTTGTTTGACAGACATAAAATCAAAACTAAGAAAAAGAAAAGAAAAAAAAAAATTTCCTAAAGCCCGTGAGGTACAAAATCATTGTCTCTTTGATCAGGCACATGAGACAAGATTTTCATCAAACAACACAATTAAATTGCGTTGCGGTGAACAACAATTTGTCCACCATTTTCCTCATGAAAGGAATCCTCAGACTTCTGTCTATCAAACCGACTCGACCATACTTTCTTCTCTAATGGTCTTGGTTTGTCCTTGGAAACTAACTTCTTAGATGAAGATAAAATCCTACATACCTCAGCGGTCTTCTGAGCAAGTTTAAGCTTCCTTGTTAAATGATTTGCTCTTCGTTGAAGTTTTTTGATGTTCCTTAGTTGGTGTTTGTACTTGTAACACCTTGAAAGTTCATGACCCCTTTGAGAAAAATACGAACACATCAGTCTAGGATAAAAATCATGCTTTTGAGATGTGCACGCAGCTAGGCACATAGTGGAACCTGAAACATTATAAACAGAGTTTCCAAAGTATGGATCAACTTTGTCTTCCAGAATAGTTGGATTATATTCTGAAAGAATATCAAGATTGATGTATGTATTGCTACAATTATCAAAATCAATACTTTCACCAAGAAGTGCAACACTTGATTTGTCGTCTTCATTAGAATCATAGTTGTCAGACATTTTATCAAGAGTTGCAGCAAGACATTTGTTCCCAGTGTATTTTCTACGATTTGGGCACTCGTTTGCAAAATGACCAAATCCTTTACACTTAAAGCACTGAGGCATATCCTCGTCATCAGTTTCATCAATATCCCTATTTTTAGGAGGAACACGATTATGAGGTTTGACTGATGCCTTAGGCTTATCTTTGGAGAACCGTTTACTTCTCTTCAGCAGAAGATCCCTAAACTGTCTTGTGATCATCGAGACTGATTTGTCAAGATCTTCATCTGATGAATCTGTCTCAGAGTGATCATCTTTAGAGATATACACTTTTTTACTTTTATCAATTAATTTAGTGTCCTTTAGTGCTTTGAACGCAACATCCTTAGTCTTGGATGAATGTTCATGATCAAAGATCTTAAGCTTCCCAACCAGCGTATTTCTGGAGAGATTATCAAGGTTATTTCCCTCAACGATGGCATGCTTCTTATAATCGTATCTGGATGGCAGCGATCTGAGAATTTTCATTACAATGTCCTTTTCAGGAATAGTCTTACCCAATGCAAAAGATGCATTAACAATTTCAGACACTTTGTGATTAAACTCATCAAATGTTTCTTCATCTGCCATACGAAGGTTTTCCCAATCGGAATTAAGGTTTTTAAGCCTAACTTCCTTTTCACTGGTATTACTTTTAAAAACGGTTTCTAAGATATCCTAAGCTTCTTACAACTTAGTGCAGTTTCTCACATGGTGCTGAAGATTTGGGGTAATGGCATGTATGATGGCATTCAAACCGTCGGAATTTTGCTTTGCAGCGAGCACCTCGAGCGGGGTGTATTCACCAATATTCTTGGGAACGTTTACATCACCAACTACCACGACGGGAGGATCATAGCCATTAACAACATATACCCATGATTGAAAATCACGCGCTTGAAGAAAAGCACGCATAACAATTTTCCATCTTAAGCAATTAGAGCCATCGAAGACTGGTGGTACGTTAATAGAGATAGCACCTCTGTCCATAGAGTCAGATCGCTACCAACACAGACTTATAAGGTCTTAAACGTGTTTGCCTGCTCTGATACCAATTTAAAAAGCGGGGGTCTAACAACCACACCCAATATTTCGCTTAGCAATCTGTATGGACAAACTCCAATATACTTTCTAGAGAATCAACTAGACAAATCGACTCAATCTAGATAAAAAGTATATCAAAGAGTTTATATCTCAATCTCTCGATTTGATCTTTACTCAAGCAAATAGAAATCTGCGAGTCTTTATCAAATAGAGATAACTTGGATGGTACCAAAGACCAATATCCAAGTGTCAATCAATTTAAATCAACAACCAAAAGGTCGGATATTCTAATTGATTGAACAACGCACAACCTGTGATATTTCAATTATATAAACAAATATAATGCAGAATAGAAATAACACAGACACCAGAATTTTGTTAACGAGGAAACCCCAAATGCAGAAAAACCCCGGGACCTAGTCCAGATTGAACACACACTGTATTAAGCCGCTACAGACTCCAACCTACTCCAAATTAACTTCGGTCTGGACTGTTGTTGAACCCCAATCAATCTCACACTGATCCAAGGTACAGTTATGCTCATACGCCTCTGATACCAGCAGGATGCTACGTACTTGATTCCCTTAGCTGATCTCACCCACAACTAAGAGTTTCTACAAACCAAAGTCGAAGACTTTAATAAACAAATCTGTATCACACAGAAAAGTCTACAGAATAGATAAATCCGTCTCCCACGAATAAACCTATGAGTTTTGTTCCGTCTTTTGATAAATCAAGGTGAACAAGAACCAATCAATAACCCAGACTTATATTCCCGAAGAACAACCTAGTATTATTGATCACCTCACAATAATCTTAATCGACGCAGCGAAAAAAGATATTGCGGAATCACAAACGATGAGACGAAGTGTTTGTGATTTCTTTTCTATCTTGCCTATCGGAGATATAAATCTCAAGCCAATTATTTTAATTGTACTGCATTTATAGAAACAACAAGATCGATCACACAACTACAAGAAAAGTAGTATCGGTCTCGGCTTCACAATCCCAATGAAGTCTTTAAGTCGTTAACCTGGTTTTAGAAGAAGAAAACCAAAGGTTAAAGGAGAATTGACTCTAGCTTAGAAAACTAGTATCACACGTAAAGTGTGGGGATTAGGTTTCCCAGTTGCTAGAGTTCTCCCTTATATAGTCTTTCAAATCAGGGTTTGCAATCAATGTTAGCTTAGTAACAAAGCATTCAATATTCATCGTTAGATGAAAACATGATTAGATTCAAGATAATATTTCTCAACCGTTGGATCGAAAACTTAGCTTTTTACGCACAAAAGAAATGTTCAATTTTGGGTTTATGAACCGTACCCAAACATTAACATTTGTTGGTTCAACAATAGTCAACCAAATGGTTAGCCATATGATCACTCTCATAACAACCATATTCTTCTTCACCATAAATAGTTAAAATGACTCAAATGAACTAGTTAGAGAGTTGTTCAATTGCTTAGATCTTATGTAACTACACAAGACGCAATCGAAGCAAAAACGGTTTGATTCACTCGAATCGGTTCATGAACTTTATAGCCACGGTTTGCAAAAGCATTCCTTAGTTTATATAAACATTAGTTCAAGAACAACCGGTTTTAGATATAACCTACTCATATTCGCGGACTGGGTTCGCGGACTTAAGCTCATGGAAGGAGTACACCAACTCCAGCAGAAATTCTCGGGTGAGAACTTCCGCCAGTTCGCGGACTTGGTTTGCGCCCCTTCCATTTCTCTTGATCAACAAAGTTCACAAACTTTGGTTCAAGGAATAAGGACTTATACATATATGTGTTTCCACAACAATGCTTATATCCTACTTATGGTTATGTAATCTAAACTCTCATTTCAATCATTGAAACATTCTCTTAGAACGTTATATAGCCATTATTCACTGTCCATTTTTCGTCAGAGCAATTTCCAAAGTGATTGAAACATATCATGACTTTCGTCACTAGGTAAAGATGAATTCGGTTAAAGCGAAAGATTACCAACACATATTTCGAGAAATAGATAGGCGAGTTAAACTCGGCTCGAAATAGCAAATGTGTATAATGAAAGTCTATACGTCTAAACGACTTTTGTCTCAAGAGTAGGAGATAGAGTAAATAGACTTTTGAGTGTGTAGTTGCAGGAAATCCCACAACACACCCCATATAATATTTTCTAGATCTAAACCTATTTCATAATCAAAATAAAGATTAAATTGCTAAAATTGTAAAGATTGACACAAGGATTTTTTACATGGTTCGATCAATGTGATCTACATCCATGGTTCTTCACTATGATTGTTGAGGTTACATTAATATTACATTTACAATCTCCATTAATGAGTATTTTGTAGAGTTCTAGATCTAGTTTTGGGGAAGAAGATGATAAAGAAAATAAAGTCTCTCCCTACTAATTGTGTATCCTCTCTCTTACAAAATTGTATCCTTCCTTTCTCTCTCCTGCTATCCTCTTTATATAGGTATTTACATAGTGGATGACAGCTCATACATAGTGGAGTACAGCTCATATTCCCCTTCATTTCCGGATCCCCTGCTACATTCTCTCAGATTCTCTTTATAATTTCGCAGGCTCTCTTTCTCAATCATTCTCGCAAGCTCTGCTACATTCTCGCAAGTTAAGGAAATAATTGAATCTCGCACGCTAAGAAAATATGTTGTGTGATATTTGAATCCTACATCTTGCCTCTTTTTTCTTGAATATTGCTTGAAGAACGATCTTTAAGAAAAAATCCGTTGTTGTAGTAGTCTTTGATCTTTGTTGATGAAGGAACGAGCGAAAGAATACTGGACTTGAAAAGTACGTACTTGCCTCTATTCTTTTGTGAAGTTCCGAAAACTAGAGAAGTAATTAGAAGTATCATCTTTTGAAGTATGCGAAGTATGAATTAAACTTGAAGAAGTATAAGAAGTACTCAATCCTAGAAATATAAGAAGTATCCGTCTTTGAATGAGAATAATAAGTATTGCCTCTATTCATGCGAAATTATTACTCCATTTTTGGTGAGGATTCTTGTTGTTCATTAGTGAACGTCCACTTTGGAAATGATTCTTGCCGAGAAGATAAAGAACTGTTTGTAGGTGAAAATGATTTCTGCTGATTTCGGTAATTGCGGGTGTGCAGGTGAGAAACAATTTAAACCCTAAACAATGTACTGCAAGGGAGTACTTTAGATTCGAGAGATCAATCTGTACAAGTCCGGCCTAAACCAAGAAATGGCCGTTCAAGACTTCCTTCGGTCACAAAGTGGAGGATAATGGGTTGGTTTTGGGGAGGGAAGCAAGGAAAGTGGTGAGACCAGAATAGTTTATTCTGGAAGAGTAGTTGGGTTACTACGACTTGTTATTAGAAAAGTGAGAGAGCTCCCAAGGTGAGCTAGCAAGTAAGTATTTCTGAGTGTTGTATCTCATGTATGAACTTGTTGTTCAATGGAAATAGGTAAGACCTATTTATACAAGTCGGAGTAAAAACGTACCCTGGTCTCATTAAGGAGTGGGGAAGTAAATGGGAGGAGGTGATAACCGTATGCATGGAATTGATGTTCCATAAAGTGGTTAACGCATGAAACTGGTTTTTCATGAAAATGCAAACGTTATGGAATTGATGTCCCATAAAGTTGTTAACGCATGTGCTTTATGTCCCATGAACGTTTCACACATAACTTCCCGTATTTACTAACCGCCTCACCCTTATGACACTTCCTTATGACGGGCGTAGTGTACGCCGCATGCTGTAAACCGCCAAACCAATACCCAAAGAGGATCCCCCAGTTTTTGTTGATGTCTCGAATGTTTTGGAAAACATGTAGCACGTTGCCGTGGCTTGGCAAGTCAAGCTCGGAAACTTGCCACTGGTGACCTTCGACGGTCGAGATTTTTGCATCTTGAGAGGAGGGGCAACCGTTGATCGTTGCACGCCTTCGTTTGGTAGCCGCGTAGTGAGGGCCAACGTGGTGGCGCGGCTAGGTTGGCATGCCGTTGGCATGGAAAGGTTTGGCGTGGCCAAACTTAGGTTTTCGGGCTAAAGGTTACCATGTGTCGTCTGGTAACCTTGGATGGCTAGGATTTGCTCCTGGGATTGAAGGGCAACCGTTGATTGTTGCACGCCTTCGTTTTGGTAGCCGCGTAGTGAGGGCCAACGTGGTGGCGCGGCTAGGTTGGCATGCCGTTGGTATGGCAAGGTTTGGCGTGGCCAAACTTAGGTTTTCGGGCCAAAGGTTACCATGTGTCTTCTGGTAACCTTGGATGGCTAGGATTTGCTCCTAGGTTTGAAGGGAAACCGTTGATTGTTGCACGCCTTCGTTTTGGTGGCCGCGTAGGGAAGGCCAACAGGGTGGCGCGGCTAGGGTGTGGTTAGGCTTGGCATGTGGGGCCAAGGGTTCGCCTTGGGCGTGGCTAGCTTTGGCTAGGTGCGATTTTGGCTTGGCATGTGGGGCCAAGGGTTTTCCATGGGCGTATGGCGTGGCTAGGGCCAAGGCAATGGCGTTTGGCTTGGCATGATGTGACTAACATGGCTAGGGCCAAGGCAAAGTGCGTTTGGCATGGCGCGGCTAGCTTGGCTAGGTTTGGTTTGGCTTGGCATGTGGGGCCAAGGGTTCTCCTTGGGCGTGACTAGATTTGGCTAGGTGCGGTTTTGGCTTGGCATGTGGGGACAAGGGTTTGCCATAGGCGCATGGCGTGACTAGCTTGGGCTAGGTGCGGTTTTGGCTTGGCATGTGGGGCCAAGGGTTTGCCATAGGCGCATGGCGTGACTAGCTTGGGCTAGGTGCGTAACCAAGCTACGGTTTTGGGGCAAAGGTCGTTTGGTAACCTTAGATGGCCAGGATTTGCTCCTGGGATTGAAGGGCAACCGTTGATTGTTGCACGCCTTCGTTTTGATAGCCGCGTAGTGAAGGCCAGTATGGTGGCGCGGTATGGGGACATGGCGAGGTGCGTTTGGCATGGCATAGTAGTTGTGGCTGGCATGATTTGCCATTGGCACGGAGGTGCGGCTAGCATGGCTGGCATGCTTTGGCGCGGTCGGTGTGGCTGGCATGATTTGCCATTGGCACAGAGGTGCGGCTAGCATGGTTGGCATGCTTTGGCGGGGTCGGTGGGGGCATGATTTGCCATTGGCACAGGTGCGGCTAGCATGGTTGGCATGCTTTGGCGTGGTCGGTGATTTGCCATTGGCACGCAGGTGCGGCTTGCATGGTTGGCATGCTTTGGCGCTGGTCGGGTGGGCTGGCATGATTTGCCATTGGCACAGAGGTGCGGCTAGCATGGTTGGCATGCTTTGGCGCGGTCGGTGTGGCTGGCATGATTTGCCATTAGCACATAGGTGCGGCTAGCATGGTTGGCATGCTTTGGCGCGGTCGGTGTGGCTGGCATTATTTGCCATTGGCACAGAGGGGAATTAGGGTTTGGCTTGTCGTAACCCTAATTTGAAAAAGATACCCTTAATTATTTAGGGACACATTAAAGGTTTCGAGAAATATGCCTAGTAAATGCTTGTTACTTTAAATGTTGTGACATCACTGTCTGCTAGGGTTTAGTGTTTTACAATTTTAACCCTAAGCTAAAAACCACCATCAACATTAAGTCCCCTGCTTAGCTCGGAACAGGTGCCTTGTTGCGAGGTAAGCATATGATGGTGACAGACAAGGACGGAATCGAGGTGTAAATCATTGCAGAGATGGTCAGGAGAATCCGACTAACCTTTTTGAGTGGTAAAGAGAGTTTTGGCTTCCCGTGTTGGCGGCCCTGCGTAAGTTGTACTGGGAATGCAGACCGTGGAGTGGTGAGATGAAAGTTACCGGCTTGGTCTGGTCGTACATCTCCAAGGCAAAGGGGGCGCGGTCTTGGAAGGCGACACAAGTGAACGGCTTGGCTCGAGGGGCCAAGAGGTGGCGTGGTCTTGGTGAGGTAAACGCGAGTGGATGATAGGGTCGCGACAGTGGAGCAGGCAGCTTGGCATAGTGTGGCCTTGGCAAGATGAGACGTACACGGACGGCTAGGCGTGGTGGGGCCGTGGCAATGGAGCGAATGGCTTGGAGGGGGGGGGGCGCAATGGCATGGTGGAACGTGCAAGGACGGCTAGGCGTGGTGGGGCCGTGGTGTGGCATGAGTGGTCTTGGACGTGGAAATCGGTCTTTGCGGGACCTATTTCCTCTTTTCATTCCTTGGCTCAAAATTGTAAATCCTTTTCTTGTTCGAACTCCCAAGTATCACGCCTATAAAAAGGATGGCTGGCCTCTCCCTTTGATTCACGCCCTTATTGTTTCTTCTTTTGTTGCTTGGTAGCGGTGAAGCGGGCGAGCGGATTAGGTATGTCTTCCAGTACTTCCTCTGTGACTTGCTTTTCTTTTGTTTTCTTGTGTCGGTGAAAAACCTAGTTGTAGGCGTACCTTTTTATGACCTTGTAGAACATGTTGGTGTGAATCCTAGCCACAGGTATGTCTTGAACGCGCTCATAGTAGTACTTAGGCATGAATACCATAATAATGTTGACCGCCTCAACTCGTTGTGTAAGGTAAGCACGCGATAGTAATTTGCCATCCCTTTCCCACAAAAACCTTGTTTTTAGGGTTTACTCCCTGTTTTGGTGTGGCCGTGGGCATGGTTCCCCTGGAGGGTCACTCCTCCTCGGTTGGACAAGAATTCTATGCCGCAGGGTACGGCCTTGGAACAAACTGGCTTGCGTCTTGGGTGAAGATAATTTTCGTGCACTTTCCGTAATAATCTCTCTTCGTATTGTTCCGTTGTAGTTGCTTGGAAAGCGGAAGTACTGTGAGAGAATCTTTATGATGACGTCGCTTGAGAAAAATTCTGCCATACCGAAGGATATTGGTAACTCCAAGCTAAACGTGGCTGATGAATTCTTCACGATAGTCTCTGCCAGGAGAAGTCCACTTAAGCATGCGCCACTGCTTCTGACCGGTTCGGAGAGTGAGGGAGGGGACCGATCGGTTCCTCCCGGAAATGTAATACGGTTTTGCCTTCGAGGAAAGAGTATTCCGCCTCTTATTGATTTCAAAATCCCAAACAGTCCACCGTTTGATAAATAGGTGCACTTTATGATAAGTCAAGAGTGCGTAAGAGCTAATTTGACCAAGGCGCAAATCATTGATGCTGTCGCAGCCTCTGCATCACTTCAAATTAGGAAAGACATCCCGATCTTGGTTGCTTTCATCTCCAAGTGGTGTCCAGATACTCATACGGCCATATGTAGGTGGGGAGAACTGATCATATCCTTAGAAAGTGTGGCTATCCTACTGAATCCTCCCATGACAGGAAACCTTAAAACCAAGTCAAGTTTGGTGATGAAGAAAATGCGTCTTCACCCAGTTGCGAAGTCGAAAGGGTTTGTCCGAAAGGAGAACGAGACGAAATGTTTCTATGCCCGGTGGATGTCTCAATGGTTTCCCCGATGAGTCGGCACCGGATCGGAAAAGAATAGTACACTCCACGTCGCGGCATTCTTGGCTCTCTGGTTATCCCGGGATATTTTCGATGATGGCTCGGTAAGAAGGAGATAAGGCTGGAACTCATCAATTTTTCTATAAGATTGGCGAAAAGGAGTCGTTCTCCCCATTGGCGGCTTGTTTCTGCCTTCTCTGTACACACACTTGGATCATTTGGCTATGGACATGCGTGCTTCAAACGGTTACATGAAAGTGGATTCGTATGTTCATGTTGCTTTTCTCCAAGCGTGTCTATGGGAGCATTTTGAAAGATATGCTCCTAAACCGTTGGTTTCACTTCCCGCTTCTTGGGGTAGTTCGAGAATACTTTGCTGGTCGAATAGGCGCCCAAGAGCTGGCTCAAACCTGGCTGATTTCCTTGATAACTCGTGCGCCGCTAATTTTCGTCCATGGGCCCCAGTATGTACATCCATAGCCCAGGTTAATACTTTTGCTTCTACTCCAAACATGTCTTTGCTTTCTGATTGAGGGAATCTAGGCGTCAGTGAGATTGTATTCATGCGAAGTTGCACGTCTGGCTATATACCGTCTTTCTTTCGAGGATCGTGTCAGGCAGTCTCTTATAATATTGAGCGAGCAGCTCGGCATATTGGTTTCGACCAAGGGGTCCCTCTCATTCGTCAGCTGGCAGCTCCGGAGGGTCCATTATCGGACGTTCTTGATGCTAGTGTTCTTGCGCCGGGCAGAAGTCTCCCTTTCTTGCTTTCGGAACGAAATCCGTCGACTACCTCCAAGTATAACGCATTTTGGCAGAGTGAATTCCTCGTCATCCAGGAATTTGTGAAAGTCATAGTGGAGAACACTCGTGGTAGGCCTTCCGTCGAGATTTTAGCAAAACATCCGTTGTTGAGGGATACTTCTTTGACCAAAAGGAAATCCGTCGGTCTGGACGTGGACAGTCCCCAAGTGAAGGAGCGAAGGTCTAAGAATCGTGCAGGCGGTTTCCAGTCAGGTTACACAGCTTTATCGGCTTTTAGTTCATCCAACATGAGGGTACGTGTGATTTCTTTCTTGACTTCAGCTAGATTATGTATATCCTTGTTTCTTTTCTGAGAACGTGTCCTTGTATCTCGTCCAGGGTTTCAGCAGCACGAACGCCTTTGCCAAACTTGCAAGTAGTCAGAAAGCATCGTTTTTCGAGACAGAGGGTGGGGGTGCGAGCTCATCCATGGTGATGGGGATTCCGAAAAGATGAAAGTCCGAGTCCAAATGATGGCAAGAGTAGTTCTTCCAATAACATTCTTTGAATCTTCGTCTAGTCGGCCAAACCGAATCGGTGAGTCCCCTCCATGTTTTTCTTCTTTCCCTTTTTTCTTTCTTTGCAGTAAAACTGAATTTTGATTTTTAGGAGGAAACCGTTCCTGAGGATGATCTTGAAGTGGAATACCACCAGAGTAAGGACGTAGCCGTACTTCCCACTGCGGAAACTGTGACAGCTAGCGACTTGGACATGGAGATTCATCGTCCCGAGGGCGCTGCCATGACTCGTGGAGGAGAGCACTTCGAGGTGAAATCGTAGTTAGGGATCTTACGCGATTCTTTGATTCGATTCCAGGTGCCACCTTCAATCCTCCATATCTGGCCCTTTCCCAGTCATGTGTTGATTGGTGGATTTAGCGTGCCCAAAAACATGTGACATTGTATACCAAGATTTGGGAAAGCTATGGTCACATTGCCACGACTAAGAAGATCACTAGTCGACATGCGTTGGTCAAGCATGTGGAGGAAGCCTTGTCTTCGATTGATGAGATGTGCAACGTGACTGGTCATACAATTTCTGAGGATGTAATCTCGAGCTAGAAGTTCCATCGTGACATGTGCGTGGGCTTCGAATTCAACATTCCTTGGTTAGTTGAAGGTCTCTCTGATGTTGAAAGGTCGTTGGCCGGAGCAAGCTTGAAAGTCCTTCCGCAGACATGATGAAGAAGCAAGAAGCGGAATTCAAGAAGTTGTGCAGGAAGCTGAAACTTAAGAGGGAGGCTCTCCAAAGCACGAGGGAGGCCTTTGCCAAAAGGAGCAAGCCGCTGTTGGAAAACTTCCCTTGAATATATATCTGTTTTCTGGACCTCTTATCTTTAGGTTTTTTTTTTTTTGAAAGGCAAATGAGACGCCCGATTTCGGTTTTTGATTTTTTGATTTTCTCGGGTTAATAGATAAATGCTACCTTGACGGTTTTGGATTATATATTTTTTTTTGAATGAAATGTTTAGAATTGAATTGTCTTTGGCTATGAATGAAAGTGACGCAGACATCCCAGGAAAACCATGGAACCGTGTGTTGGTAGATGACATGGGATGAAACATGGCTATAGGTTTTATCAGAACTTGAAAAAGCAAACCACGTATTTTTGTCTAGATATAAGACTTACTCGGTTTCTCAGGTCTTCTGATGAGAATAAACTTTCCGGGTGTAAGACCAAGTTTTTTTTTTTTCGAGAAACATGGTCATGGGAAGTCCCCGCCCTTCCGAGTCGTTCTTGAGTTGTCCGATAACCGCGCCGTTAATCCTCGGATCGGATCGTTTTGCTTCCAAAATTTCTCCGAGAAGTCCCTCAGTCATCCCGTGTCGTGTCATGACTGATAATCCATCCGTCGAGTAACTGAGTCGGAGTGGATCGCCTTCCTCTACCATCTTGACGTCTGGGTCGAAGAATGAGATTGCTGGTTGAAAATTGACATTGTAACCGAAAGATCGAACCTCCCGCTGTGGTCGCCAATTGTTTGTAGGTGAAAATGGTTTCTGTTGATTTCGGTAATTACGGGTGTGCAGGTGAGAAACAATTTAAACCCTAAACAATGTACTGCAAGGGAGTACTTTAGATTCGAGAGATCAATATGTACAAGTCCGGCCTAAACCAAGAAATGGTCGTTCCAGACTTGCTTCGGTCACAAAGTGGAGGAGAATGGGTTGGTTTTGGGGAGGGAAGCAAGGAAAGTGGTGAGGCCAGAATAGTTGATTCTGGAAGAGTAGTTGGGTTACTACGACTTGTTATCAGAAAAGTGAGAGAGATCCTAAGGTGAGCTAGCAAGTAAGTATTTCTGAGTGTTGTATCTCCCGTATGAACTTGTTATTCAATGGAAATAGGTAAGACCTATTTATACAAGTCGGAGTAAAAACGCACCTGGTCTCATTAAGGAGTGGGGAAGTAAATGGGAGGAGGTGATAACCGTATGCATGGAATTGATGTTCTATAAAGTGGTTAACGCATGAAACTGGTTTTTCATGAAAATGCTAACGTTATGGAATTGATGTCCCATAAAGTTGTTAACGCATGTGCTTTATGTCTCATGAACGTTTCACACATAACTTCCCGTATTTACTAACCGCCTCATCCTTATGAAACTTCCTTATGACGGGCGTAGTGTACGCCGCACGTTGTAAACCGCCAAACCAATACCCAAAGAGGATCCCCCAGTTTGTGTTGATGTATCGAATGTTTTGGAAAACATGTAGCACGTTGCTATGGCTTGGAAAGTCAAGCTCGGGAAACTTGCCAGCCTGGTGACCTTCGACGGTCGAGATTTTGCATCTTGAGAGGAGGGGCAACCGTTGATCGTTGCACGCCTTCGTTTTGGTAGCCGCATAGTGAGGGCCAACGTGGTGGCGCGGCTAGGTTGGCATGCCGTTGGCATGGAAAGGTTTGGCGTGGCCAAACTTAGGTTTTCGGGCCAAAGGTTACCATGTGTCGTTTGGTAACCTTGGATGGCTAGGATTTGCTCCTGGGATTGAAGGGAAACCGTTGATTATTGCACGCCTTCGTTTCGGTAGCCGCGTAGTGAGGGCCAACGTGGTGGCGCGACTAGGTTGGCATGCC
>JAJJWW010007855.1:0-16879 GCA_023531295.1 Papaver armeniacum | reverse complement strand
GATCAGTAAAAATGCCCAAGAAATGAAGATGAATAAAAATGAGATGAAATGATGCTATTTGAGTATTCTTATTTAATGAAGCCATGGCTAGTTAGCTTTGTTGACTTTATCAATGTATTATATATTTCATCACTGGATACAATAACCACCTTGATCTATGAAAAACACCAGCAGTTTCAGTGAATGACAATAAAATCTACACACATGTATTCCCAATCACAGATTTGATCGAAGGAAAATAATACATTTTACATATGAAGATGCGAAAGTTGCATTTGGAGCAATAAGATAAGCTAGTAGTATTTTTTTCAACTGGATTAATAAGCTGATTAATTCCCACCCTTAACCAGCCGGTAACCAGGAAAGAATAATACAGTATTAATCAAACTGAATGGTAACACCAGGGATTAAGAACCAAAGAAATCCAAATCAACTAAGTACTTGTCAAGAACTGTGCAGGAAACGAAAATGAATTTACATGCATAAACAGATATTAATTTGGAAGACCAAAATTCACATTTGGGTGAATTGACTGCTCGTTCATCAATCTTAGTTTCTAGCAGAAATATGTCTTTATTCCATTCAAACCTCTCAACTAAATAGGCTCGTTCCAACTCTGTACCCCTTTTGATTGTAGTATTAGTTTACTTTCCCTTGGTGTTACATCTCTAAGATCCTTTTAAGCCTTATATATTTTCCAGAAGATCAAACGTTACCGTGTTATGACTAACATCCGCATTAGAGGCTCATGGCTATGAATCAAAGCATAAAATACCAAGGATATTAATATGCGGGATAGTTGTCTTCTCCCTGGACATGCTTAAACCCTTACGCACTGATCTGTGAATCAAGTAAAATACCAAGATGTGATCAGTTGGGTCATAATAAAGAAAAAAAAATCAATAAATGCACAAGTACTAGCAGTTGCAATTCCATTAACCGAAAGCAAATCAAATACCTTGCGAAGGAATAAAGCCCCCAAGAGATACCTACAGATTCACAGATCCATCAAGAGAAATGTAAGATATTATTTTCATAATTTTATGAAACAAAAATCACTTCAATACATTGAGATTAGTACTTGATCTTACTAGTTGGTTGAGAGGAAATATCATTATGCTGTCTTTGGTTGGGTTTTGCTCCGGCAATACCACCACATTCTCATACAAAACCCATTTTCAGTCATAGATCCTGATTCACAAAATTTAAGAAAAAAACCATTTTAGCAGAAAAAAGAAAAACCAGTACTGAACACTTGAAAGAATAGATCAAAGAAAAACTCAAAGACAAGGGTATTACTAGAAACACCATGTTCTCGTCCTCCTCAGCTTCTTCTAGTTCACCCAAAAATTTAAGCTAAGCAGAAGAAGTATGAACAAATTTTTGACCGAGAGAAAGAGATTAGTGGAGATGTGAATAGAGAGATAGAGATGATAAGATCTTATAACTGGTGTGAGTTCCCAAGGCTTTAAGTTTTAACCATGGTAAGGTTAAAATTCCAACAACCCGCAATAATGTTTTGTACCATTGGCTAGATACTCTTTTCTCGTGGTCAAGGATGATGAGGAAGAGGGCTGGTACTGTGTCCAATTTTCAGCATTGCACGTTCTCTTTTCAGAGGAGATATGTGGTAAGAATTTTTCTACAAGAACTTAACGAAAGATGATGAATTTCAACCAAGTGATCAAGTGAAGACTGAAACCCTGGCTGAGAGAATTATTGTTTTTGTATATACAACTTTTACTTACACCTCTTTTACATCAGAATTCTACTTATATCTGATTAAATGTGAAGTGTACATAAGGTGTGATAACAACTCATTTTCTAACCATTTGTCATTGAGCCATATGAACAATTTCATTTTGAGAGCATACATCCAGTTGAAATAAAGAGACCTTTTCTTGTTTACAACTGCTGCTGCTACCACTTACCACCTTCCCTTCAGCTAAGTAAGAGTTAAGTTTCTAGTTACTGCAGGACCTCGGAAAAATGGTTGGGATAAGATGGCTTTTGATTCTATTGCATGGGTGTTTACTACATACCCGACCACTCTGGATTGTTATCTAAAACTGTCTGGAAATTCACTAGTGGTCTGCCTCCTTTATAAAAAGACAAAGGATGGCTGGTTGACTGTTACAAATATAAACACTGCCCATCAAGCAGGAGGATCACAGTTAAAAGCAAGTTGCAAGGACAGCTAATGTTGTTAAGCAATGGATTCGGTTTCTATCAGCCTCATGGATCTCACTATTGTGTAGTGACTGTATAAAATGTTTAAGTAAATAGGTATATCGTCTCAAGGGAAGTGCAAACAAGGTGTGAGAATAATCATTTGATAAAAATAGGTACCCATACCAATAAATGTTGTTTCAGCTTTCAATTTGTGATTCTAATAAGGTCTGGGCAAGATTTCTGAAGGCTAAATATTTTAAGAAAAATGGCAATTTGATTACGGATAAGTTGAACTCTTCAATTTTTCCGGGAGTTAGATTGGTCTACAATTTTGTAGAGAAGCATACTCGATCAATTATAGGTAATGGTGCTAATACTTCTCTATTTTTTGACAATTGGTGTGGTGATTTTTCCGTTGCAAAGAGGCTGAAAGTCACGTCTCAAGGCCCTAATGATTTTAAGGCCAGAGTTAGTGATATTATTGTTGATGGCGCATGGTCAATTTCGGCTGGTATGAGAGATATGATGATCAGATGCAACATTGATGTGAATAGTTTACCTATCATTGGTGGTGGTGAGGATTATAAAGTTTGGGATTTAGATGCTAAAGGTGTGTTTTCAGTGAAATCTGCAAAAGCTGCTATTCGGCTTCCTTCTGAGGTTGATCCAACTGCGGCTTTATTCTCTAGATCAATCGTTCACCCAACTTTGAGTGTGCAATATTGGAAGATTTGGGCTAAGGTTTGTTGTGCAAGCGAGGACAATATTATTAAGAAAACGGGAAGGTCAATGCCTACTATGTGTCGCCTGTGTAGAAAGAATTGTGAGTCTCTTAGCCATATTGTATGGCATTGTAGATTCGCAAGAAGGATTTGGGCTTGGGTGGCCAGAATTTTTAGCATGCAACCTAATGAGGATTTGTTCGTTTCTTACAAAGCCTCGAAGGGTCGTAGTAGAATGATCAAGGACTTGTGGTTGGTTGCAAATCTTGCCATTACCACGGAGTTATGGAAGCTCAGAAACAAGGTCTTTTTTGAAGATGCGGAAGTGAACTGGCTTGGCTTCAAGGGCAGAGTGTATCAAGTTATAAGCGATAATTCGATTAGAATGAAGGGCCATATGTTCAACAATATTGAAGAATTGAGAGTTCTAAATTATTTCAAGGTGAAGCACAGATCTTGCAAGGAGTCTTCCCCAATTGAGGTAGTTTGGACGCCTCCCAACCAGGGTGAAATAATGATTTGTTGCGATGGTGCATCTTTTGGAAATCCAGGCCAAGCTGGTGCTGGAGTTATCTTCCGTAATGCGGAAGCTGCCATTCTTGGTGTCCTTTGCGTTGGCCTTGGCTGGCAGACTAATTACTATGCGGAAGTTTGTGCGATTATTTATGGTATGATGCTGGCTAAGCGATGGAATATGAGGAATATTTGTATCCAGTCTGATTCGAAGAGTTGCATTCAAGTTTTTCAAAAAGGAGAGATCCCTTGGCAGCTGATATCGAAATGGAGACTTGCTCGAGCTAACTATGATAATATTCGCTATACACATAGTTATAGGGAAGCAAATTTTGCTGCAGATTCGTCGGCCAAACAAGCTTGTTTGTTGGCGGAGGATAATTTTGAGTTTTATGATGACCGGCCAGACTTTATTCAATCTTTTGAATGGCCTGGTCAGATTTATTTCCGTTTCACTTAGGCTAGTTGAGAGGATGGCCTGTTGGCTAGCCTCATCGCTTGCCTAGCCCTTGTACAGCTTTTGCTTTTTAATTAATTTTATTGATCGAGTAAAAAAAACAGCTTTCAAACAAGAATTGAAAATTGTGAGAGTACAGTAAACAAATATGCATTTAACAATAGTAAGATGTAAGACTCAAATAAAATGTCAATGCAGATTAAATATCAAAGAAGAATCAGTGAGCGCCGCAGTCAGATCCAAACTCTCATCCGGAGATTTTGGCCCCTCACAAGATCTTGAGACGGATTCAAACACCTTTCAATCTCAGTGAAGGAGCAAGTCCAGAAGTTATATCTAGGACTTATAATCAGTTCTATGAAAGTGATAAGCAAATCCCATGGATGGGGAGCTTCCTGGTTGGCTTCAGCAAATAGTTAGAGGATGACAAAGGAGAAAGTGTGTGGTTGTTGCCTGGTTGGGACAACGTAACTAATCTTTAAGTTTGTGGTGGAAAGATCAGGCAGCCTCATGTTGCAAGTAAATGCACAGAGAATGATGTGGACACAGCTCGTAGAAGCTGAAATAATAACTGCAACGGAATTCTGAAAAATTATGAAGAAGCACGAGTTGAACACGCAAAGTGCCATTATAAAAAAAGTGAACAGCTTCTCTAACTTGAGCCTTTCCAACATTTCTGAAGAACGGCTCCATGGACTTATACATATCTACAAGCAAGAGCTTATGCCGAAGCCAAATAAACAGAACTTGCAAAATAAATGTTGGTGTGTCCTATCAATAACAGAAACACTTATCAACAATGTTGATGTGTCATGTATATGACAAAAACACAATGCGCAAACAAACAAAAGATGTTCATCAACAACTGTAGTATAACATACCTGAAATATATGTAGTATGCTATTTCTATATACCTCATCAAACTGCAGCCAATTTAGTGTTTAGACTAATCAAGGGAACTACTGACTGTTGAAAATAACCGGTGAACACCCACCAAATTCAAACTTGATTCTCCTCTTACTTTAAATTTGGTGTGGAAAAGGTTACCTCTATCTTCATCCAGCACATGTTGCAAGATTTTATTAACAAGAATATATGAAATCCAAAGGCATCTTAGAAATGAAATCCAGCATTAGTTTTGATTCCTACCTCGCTCCTTAAGGAAAGTGAACTTATTGGTATTTGGGATACTCCGGGACAACAGCTACCAGAAAATATGGGTAGAGTTTAATGAGCAGCTCATCCTCGCGCCAGCCACCACTCCTTGAGGAAAGTGAACTTATTGGTCTTTTGGATACTCAAAGGAAAAAAAGGTAGCAGAATTACCGGCAGACATTGATAAGCAGCTCATCCTGGCGCCAGCCACCACTCCTTGAGGAAAGTGAACTTATTGGTCTTTTGGATACTCAAGGAAAAAAGGTACCAGAATTACCGGCAGACTTTGATAAGCAGCTCATCCTCGCGCCAGCCACCACCACTCCACATGAGTGTAAAACCAACTAAGAGTCGAACAGTTATGAATAAGCTTTTTAAATTACCAAAAATCAACAACATAAATATTTAAGTACATTTTCAACTCAGCTATCCTGTGTCGGTTTGGTGCAAAAGCTAAATAAGATGCTAATCTCATAGTTGAAAATCGACAAAGTTAGTTTGCTTAAGGTGAACCCAGAACTCGATCTAGCAATTCAAATCTAATATAGTTTGTTAACCAAATCTAATATATATATGAGTTTCTTCATTAATCTAATTCTTTAATCCCATATTTGACAAAGAATATGAGAATAGTGAATATGGGTGAATAGATGAGTAACATAGATGAGATTTTATAAGTGGGTGTAAGCCCCAAATTTGTAACCATGGTAAGGTTCCTTGTAATGAATGAGGAGTTAAATTGTAAGAAAAAACTTTCATTTAGTGGTGTACGTACCATTTGATGACAGGACAATTTCTTTTTGTTGTGTGGTCAGGGTTGGCCTAGCAGACGAGGGAGAGGACTAGTACTAGGTCCGATAATTCACCATGTTTAACTGTAAAGCACGTTACTAAGGCAGGACTCGGTACGGTTAATTTCTTGTATGTTGCACATTACGTTAGCAGGAGTGCAGGCGGGACTATGAAGAGGATGCTCATTCAAGAATCAAGATTGATCGTTTCCTAAGCAGATTGGTTTGAACGGACACACAACACAGGATTGATTATCAATCAAAGGCATCCAAATTGATTATTTCACAATTGACTGCCGATAACTATTTCTACTAGATTTTAGTTCATAATTGCCGATAACAACTTGAAAGAACAAAAAATCAAATACATAACTAAAGTAAACAACTGACTGATATAACAAGACCGCAAAATGTTACCCTGCCGCACAAATCGACTATTGAGGGTGCAATTACTGACAACTCCACACAAATCTCATCTAATATTTAGCAAATATCGTAACTTTACCGTAGATAAAATCAAATTCACACCAGTCATTGACTCACCGTACAAAACTAATTTCATTTTGAGAATAAGCTCACATCAGGATTCAGGTTGTGGTGTCAAAGGAAATAGTAGTAGAGAAAACAGAGGAAAAAAAAAATAGAATTGGAGAAAGCCATGACACAATTACTTTGAGAGAAGATATCATTATGCTGGATTGATTGAATTGAAAGATGTCTTTCACCACCACCACCGGATGCCCATATAAAACCACTTTTACATCTATGAGAATGGGACATCGGTTGTTTCCCTCAACTGATCCTGAGCTTGTATTTCATCAGATCTGAAGAAATCAGGAACTCAATACAAAGAGTAAAGCCGAAAGCCCCTTGATTCGAATCTAGATCTAAGAAGAAGAAGATGAAAAATAAGCAAAACTAGTAATTTCCTCACACTGATTTGTGTTATTGAAATAATTGAGTTTATCTTGAGATTATTTTTCAGCAGATCTGGAGAACTGAGAACTCAATATAAAGAGGAAGACTGAAAAGCCTTTGGCATTGGACTTCAGATCTAAGAAAAACAAATGAAGCAGAAAGGCGGCGTAGAAACACTCCTCTTAGGGTTTTCAAGGAAAGAGAGTGAAACATTGAGATATTACTCCCATTTTATAATACAGATTTTACTATGGGTGTGAGAGTATTTACTATGGGTGTGAGAGTAATTTTCAACCATTTACTATAACTGACTAGAAAGTCACCTGGTGCTTTCCTTATCAGACAAAAGGATAGCTGGTTGAGTTTCAAAATATGAGCACTCTTCATCAACTGAGCTTCACGGTTAAAAGCCATCTCCAATCCTTCCACATTACAAGGATAGCTAACCCCGTTAAATCGTGGTTCTTGTTTCTTTGAGCCTCATGGATTTCACTATTTTATAGTGACACCGACAAAAAAAAATGTTTAGCAAATATATATTGGCTTATCAAAGATTCAAAAAAGAACCAAAAATTATCAAAGTACATTAGCTAAAGATGTAGTTAACCAGTGTAAGATGTACAATTCAAATAAAATGATGCAACAAAAACTCAATGGAGATAAAGAATTGAAGAAGAATTCGTATGCGCCATATACCAAACTCTCATCTGGAGTGTTAACAGCAGCATCAACATCAGAGAAAATAACAAAAATCAATCTTCAAGTGTGGGGTTGAAGGATCAGGCATCCTTATGTTACCAGAAAATGCACTAAGAAGCGTCTCGGTGGGGTGAAATTGCAGAAGCTGAAGTGTTAATTACAAAGGAACTCTGAAAAATAATGACTAATGAAGAAGCACCAAAGGGACAACGCAAACTTCCTTCATGGAGAAAATGAACGGGTTCTCCTAACTCGAGCCTTACCAAAGATTTCTTAAGTAGGCCTCCATGAACATAAACAACTCTACAAGAGCCTTAGCCAAAGCCAAATAAACCGAATCGATGTGTAGTAGTTAACTATGAAGATTTTTTGCTTTTAGGTAATCCCAGTAACCGGATCTTGCAATTGAAATCTGTTGGTGTGACTCACAATGACAAAGACACAATATGCGAGCAAACAAAAGATGTTAATAAACACTTGGTAATATGATAACTGTATTTAGAGTCTGTATTGCTAGCTAGGCAGACCATTTAGTATTTTTATTTGTTGCATACCTTGCAAAATAAGGACATTGCGTTGGAATTGGGTCTCAGAATACTTGAAAAGTCATAATGAAGCGAGAAAGTTTTTGTCTTTGCTAAGCCTTAAGGTCCTAAAATTCACATCCATATTTGCATCCATTCACAAATGTAGTATCCAAAATTCCTGCCACTTGGATCTAATCATTTAGAACCCATTGAAGGGATAATTGAAAACTTGAAAAGTATTGGACAATATAATATTGAAGCGATTCTCTAGCATGTCCCTCACTACAAGTTTAAGTGGCTAGAACATCGGATCCATAACTAGCGCTTACTTGGATTCCATATATTTATTAGACTGATATAGCTAATTACAAGCTTAACATACTAAAATATTGTCTGTGTTATGTCCCTAACTACAAGTTTAAGTGGTGTTTATGGGTGAAAATCGTTTCTGCTGATTTCGGTAATTTCGGTGGGTGAGTGAGAAATTGATTCAAACCCTAAACAAATGTGCTGCACGTGAGCACTTTGTAGATTCGAGAGATCGATCCGTACAAGTCCGGCCTAAACCAAGAAATGGCCGTTCCAGGACTTGCTTCGGTCACAAAGTGGAGGAGAAGGGTTGATTTGGGGAGGGAAGCAAAGAAAGGTGTTGAGGAGAGTAGTATCTCGACTTGTATCGTAAAAGTGAAAGCTTAGGAAGCTTGCAAGAGATAGAAGCTTTTGGGAGAGCTTGCAAAGTTGCCTTTACGAGAGTGTAAGTGTAGTATATTTCTCTGACCGAGACTTGTTGTCTAGTGGAAATAGGTAAGACCTATTTATACAAGTCGAGATTGAAACGCACTCTGGCCTCATGAAGGAAGAGAGTAAAGGGTGAAAAATGGGAGGAGGTGGTAACCGCATGGTTTAATGGGCGAAAACGTTTTTCACCATTATTTCCTCTTTTATTTGACCGCTTTATTCCTTTTCACGCTTTCTTAATGTGAGCGTAGTGTACGCTGCATCTTGTGACCACAAACCAAAACCCTAAAGAAGCATCCCCCGGTTGTGTCGATGTCTCGAGTGTTGGTTTGCATCTTGAGTGCAAGTGGCGCTGCTAGTGGCGCATGTGGCATGTGCTAATGGCATGTGCGGAATGCCTTGGTGGTAGGTTGTACGGTTTGCAAGTTAGGTTACCAATGTGTGTTTGGCATGTGCCAATGGCATGTGCGAATGCCTTGGTGGTAGGTTGCACGGTTTGCAAGTTAGGCTACCGGTGTGTGTGTTTGGCATGTGCGAATGCCATGGCGGTAGGTTGCACGGTTTGCAAGTTAGGCTACCAGCGTGTGTGTTTTGCATGTGCCAATGGCGCGTGCGGCCATGTTGACCTAGTTGCAAGTCTTGCAAACCTAGGGAGCTATGTTTGGCGTGGGCCCAAGGCATAGCGGCTTAGAAATATGGCTTGCGGCACATGTTGGCATGTGCCAATGGCATGTGCGGCCATGTTGACCTAGTTGCAAGTCTTGCAAACCTAGGGCGCTATGTTTGGCGTGGGCCAAAGGCATAGCGGCTCGTAAATATGGCTTGCGGCACGTGTTGGCATGTGCCAATGGCACGTGCGGCCATGTTGACCTAGTTGCAAGTCTTGCAAACCTAGGGCGCTATGTTGGGCGTGGGCCAAAGGCATAGCGGCTTGGAAATATGGCTTGCGACACGTGTTGGCATGTGCCAATGGCACGTGCGGCCATGTTGACCTAGTTGCAAGTCTTGCAAACCTAGGGCGCTATGTTGGGCGTGGGCCAAAGGCATAGCGGCTTGGAAATATGGCTTGCGACATGCGTTGGCATGTGCCAATGGCACGTGCGGCCATGTTGACCTAGTTGCAAGTCTTGCAAACCTAGGGCGCTATGTTTTGCGTGGGCCCAAGGCATAGCGGCTTAGAAATATGGCTTGCGGCACGTGTTGGCATGTGCCAATGGCACGTGCGGCCATGTTGACCTAGTTACAAGTCTTGCAAACCTAGGGCGTTATGTTTGGCGTGGGCCCAAGGCATAGCGGCTTAGAAATATGGCTTGCGGCACGTGTTGGCATGTGCCAATGGCACGTGCGGCCATGTTGACCTAGTTGCAAGTCTTGCAAACCTAGGGCGCTATGTTTGGCGTTGGCCCAAGGCATAGCGGCTTAGAAATATGGCTTGCGGCACGTGTTGGCATGTGCCAATGGCACGTGCGGCCATGTTGACCTAGTTGCAAGTCTTGCAGACCTAGGGCGCTATGTTGGGCGTGGGCCAAAGGCATAGCGGTTTGGCATGGTTGCCATGGTGTGCGGTATGCGGCTTGGTTTGGCATGGTTGCCATGGTGCGCAGTATGCGGCTTGGTTTGGCATGGTTTCCATGGTGCACAGTATGCGGCTTGGTTTGGCATTGTTGCCATGGTGCGCAGTATGCGGCTTGGTTTGGCATGGTTGCCATGGTGCGCAGTATGCGGCTTGGTTTGGCATGGTTGCCATTGTGCGCAGTATGCGGCTTGGTTTGGCATTGTTGCCATGGTGCGCAATATGCGGCTTGGTTTGGCATTGTTGCCATGGTGCGCAGGGTGCGGCTTGATTTGGCATTGTTGCCATGGTGCGCAGTATGCGGCTTGGTTTTGCATTGTTGCCATGGTGCGCAAAGATGCGGCTTGGTTTTGGAATTAGGGTTACGTGTTGAAAAACACTAACTGGGTATTTTGAAAAAATACCCTATTAATTATTTACACCGAGTTAAATGCTCTTAGTTAATGTGTTGCGGGTAACACTAGGTCATGGAGTTTTACGATTTTACCCCTTGTTTAAAAAAAAACCACCATCAACATTAAGTCCCCGCTTAGCTCGGAACAATGGGCTTTGTTGCGAGGTAAGCATAAGATGGTGACAAACTATTAGCAAACAAACCGTAAAGAAAATTGAAGGAGGCTTGTCTGACCTTTTATAAATAGGATTTGGAATCCTTGCCTCTGGTAGTTTTGCACAAATCGGGAGGCTGGCACAATTGGTGGGGCCGGTGCAACTTGGGCGATGTTGGGAAGTTGGCGTGAGTTGGGAAACTGAGCGTGCTAGCTGGTGGGACCGGCGCAAGGTGTGGAAGCTGTGCGTGCTTGCAGGCGTGACTTGGCGACTGAGCGTGCTAGCTGGTGGGACCGGCGCAAGGTGTGGAATTTGTGCGTGCTTGCGGGCGTGACTTGGGCGGTCATTGGGAAGTCGGTGCAATTGGTGGGGGCGGTGCAGCTTGGGCGACGTTGGGAAGTTGGCGTTAGTTGGGAAACTAAGCGTGCTAGCTGGTGGGACCGGCGCAAGGTGTGGAAGATGTGCGTGCTTGCAGGCGTGACTTGGGCGGTCATTGGGAAGTCGGTGCAATTGGTGGGACCGGTGCAACTTGGGCGACGTTGGGAAGTTGGGCGCAATTGGTGGAGCCGGTATAAACAAGGAGGGAGCAGGTGCTTCCACAACTAGCAAAGTTTCCTTATTTTGCCTTCCTTCACGCGGCTTCAATCGGGGGCATTATCCATGCTAAAACTGGAAACGTTATGTCCCTCATTGCTTCCTTTCCTTTTAAGGTTCCGTATTCACACCCAACGTAATTGCATCATCTCCTCATTTGAGAAAGGGTTCTTCTTGTTGAGTTTCTCTCTTTGTCATGTCGCACGTAGACGAGTCATATTCTAACCAGCCGATTCTCCAGTGAAGGCGCGAGGTCGACTCTTGCGGGAGCATCCCAACAAAGGTTATTCGGGTTAAGAAAGTCATACCGGTATGTTTTATTCTTCTTCTAGATCGACGTACGCTTCACCGCTTGCTTGATGAATGGAAAATTTCCTCTCGCGCAGAGATATCCCGTTGGAGCATGCGTTATCGTTATCGACGAGGATGACCTAGTCGCCCCTCCTTCAAATCCAAACTCGTTGACCGCCGCAGACTTGGAGAACGTTGATGCGTAGCTACTTACGAGAACGTTGATGCGGAGCTACTCGAAAGAATATTGGAACGACGACTTGCAACTTTCGAGCCTTGACGGTTACCATTTTGAAGTCGGAGGCCGCGTCACGTTTTGTCAAACTCGACATCCCTCAAGAGAACATAGGTTAGAGTCCCTGTTCCATCTATCGATCGTGCTTTCTAGAGAGGTTGGGGTTTGGGACGGCTTCCCTAGATGGAAGCGCCCGCTTCCCGATGCGGTGTGGTTGAGGGGTGCAAATATGTCTTGACGCTACGCCTTGGAGAAACATAGAATCTCACATAACTCAAGTTTCATCATAGACATGCATTTGACTTTGTGGGCGAAGTTCCCATTGTGCGGGTCCTGACGGAGAAGGGTCTCCGTGAACTCGGGAGAGTTGTTGATTTCCCTTGCTTTCGATTTTGGAGAAGTCTTTCCCGATCTTCATGTGTGACGAAATTGGATTGCTTATCCCCTTCTACCGGGCGTCTAAGAGCAACGCGAGACTCTTCATCTATAAACGCACGTCCCGCCAAGTATCTTTTGTCTTTTCATCAAATCAACAGAGTGCTAAAAGAAGGTCGGCGTCTTAGGATCTTCCAAAGTATCTTGCCATGATGGTGGAGTAGCGTCTCACAGTGACGGTTGAAGTTGCCATGCTTGAATAACCGTTGGGGTGGCGAGCGGCTGGGTTCCGTGATCGTAAGTGTATCGTGCGAGAGATGACACGGTTTTGATCACGGGCGCTGGAGCCATGGCACTCGCTTCGAAGGGCAAGGATGGTGGGCTGGAAGGGCGCAAGATGTTAGCGGCCGAAGGATGCAAACCGTTAGCACAGAGTGTGGTCATCATGGGCGGCATGCGCGTGCGACATGTGTGCCCGGCATGTGCGTCCTCGTAAGCGTGTCCGGTAAGCGTCCCTGCAAGCGCGTCTCAGCAAGCACTTCTTTTCTTTCTTTCTTCTTTCTTCTTTTGAAAAATGTCTAACTCAAGTTCACAGGGAGGAATCCGGTTCGGAGGATGATTCTGGGGTAGAGCCACATAAAAACTTGCCTTTGGTGACCACCGCTGGTGACTTGGAGATGGGCGTTAGCCAATTGTTGGGCACAGATGTGGTTCAAACGGTGGATGATTCTATGATGGTTGCTGCCGTAGACATGGAAGAAGACCCTCTCAAGAGTCGTGAGGCCAAGGTGCAGCGCCATTTTGATCCCCCGTACTTGGTTCCTTATCCAGGTCATGTGCTGGTTGGCGTGCCGGCTAAGCATGAGGCGTTGTACACCAGAATCTGGGAGAAGTACGGACATATGGCCACAACCAAGAAACTCACTAGTCGATTTGCGCTGATTAAGCATGTGGAAGAGGCTTTATCTTCCATCGAGGATATGCGTGAGGTGACTGGTCACACCGTTTCTGAAGACGTTATTGCCGACTGGGAGCACCATCGCGACGTGTGCGTAGAAAGGAGTTCAACACTTCGTGGTTTGTCGAAGGCCTTGCTTGAGATCCAAAAGTTGAAAGATGCAAAGAATCAAAAGACTTTCCGAGGAGATTGCACGACGGGAGGTGGAACTCAAAAGCTTTCCAAGATGTTGACTATGAAGAGAGCGGCTCTTGAAGATGCAAAGTTGACTTTCTCCAAGAAGAGCGGACTTACATTGGATGATTTTCCTTGAATGTTTCTATGTTAAACTTTCATTTAGGTTCTTCTTCTCTCTTTTTTTTTTGAAAAGAATACGGATGTCTGGTTCAAAGTTCGATGGGTTTGATAGACAAATGGTAGCTTTTGAGGATATTGGATTATTTTACGGGATGAAAGGTTTTGATAATATAACTCTCTGTTATGTTTTGGGAAAAGGAATATTGCTTTTATGAAATTGTGTGCTAGAAATAGGCACAAGACTCGGTAGTATGACGGTTTTACTAAGAGCCTAAAAACAGATCGTATATCTTGCGCAGTCTAAATTTACTCACTTCATAGGTTTTTGTGAACACGCCCCTCTCCATGTAAAAGGCGGCTTTGCTGGTAGCATCGTCAGCAAGTCCCCAATCGCTGATAGCATCTTCGGCGAGTCCCCAGTTTTCTCGTGTAGTTTTTACAACTGGTAACCGGGTCGTCTGGTAGTTGAGTCGGATCGAGTTTTAACATCTTCGGCAAGTCCCCAGTTTCTTGTGTAGTTTTTACAACTAGTAACCGGGTCGTCTGGTAGTTGCGTCGTATTGAGTCACCTTCCCCCACCATCTTGACATCTGGGTCGAAGAACGAGATCGACAGTCTGACATTGTAGCCGATAGATCAATCCTCCCGCTGTGGTCGCCAATTGTTTATGGGTGAAAATCGTTTCTGCTGATTTCGGTAATTTCGGTGGGTGAGTGAGAAATTGATTCAAACCCTAAACAAATGTGCTCCACGTGAGCACTTTGTAGATTCGAGAGATCGATCCGTACAAGTCCTACCTAAACCAAGAAATGGCCGTTCCGGACTTTGCTTTGGTCACAAAGTGGAGGAGAAGGGTTGATTTGGGGAGGGAAGCAAAGAAATGTGTTGAGGAGAGTAGTATCTCGACTTGTATCGAAAGTGAAAGCTTAGGAAGCTTGCAAGAGATAGAAGCTTTTGGGAGAGCTTGCAAAGTTGCCTTCTACGAGAGTGTAAGTGTAGTGTATTTCTCCTGACCGAGACTTGTTGTCTGGTGGAAATAGGTAAGACCTATTTATACAAGTCGAGATTGAAACGTACCCTGGCCTCATGAAGGAAGAGAGTAAAGGGTAAAAAATGGGAGGAGGTGGTAACCACATGGTTTAATGGGCGAAAACGTTTTCACCATTATTTACTCTTTTTATTTGACCGCTTTATTCCTTTTCACGCTTTCTTAATGTGAGTGTAGTGTACGCCGCATCTTTGTGATCGCCAAACCAAAACCCTAAAGAAGCATCCCCAGGTTGTGTCGATGTCTCGAGTGTTGGTTGCATCTTGAGTGCAAGTGGCGCTGCTAGTGGCGCGTGTGGCATGTGCCAATGGCATGTGCGGAATGCCTTGGTGGTAGGTTGCACGGTTTGTAAGTTAGGTTACCAGCGTGTGTGTTTGGCATGTGCCAATGGCATGTGCGGAATGCATTGGTGGTAGGTTGCACGATTTGCAAGTTAGGCTACCAGCGTGTGTGTTTGGCATGTGCGGAATGCCTTGGCGGTAGGTTGCACGGTTTGCAGGTTAGGCTACCAGCGTGTGTGTTTGGCATGTGCCAATGGCGCGTGTGGCCATGTTGACCTAGTTGCAAGTCTTGAAAACCTAGGGCGCTATGTTTGGCGTGGGCCCAAGGCATAGCGGCTTAGAAATATGGCTTGCGGCACGTGTTGGCATGTGCCAATGGCATGTGCGGCCATGTTGACCTAGTTGCAAGTCTTGCAAACCTAGGGCGCTATGTTTGCGTCGGCCAAAGGCATAGCGGCTCGGAAATATGGCTTGCGGCACGTGTTGGCATGTGCCAATGGCACGTGCGGCCATGTTTACCTAGTTGCAAGTCTTGCAAACCTAGGGCGCTACGTTGGGCGTGGGCCAAAGGCATAGCGGCTTGGAAATATGGCTTGCGACACGTGTTTGCATGTGCCAATGGCAGGTGCGGCCATGTTGACCTAGTTGCAAGTCTTGCAAACCTAGGGCGCTATGTTGGGCGTGGGCCAAAGGCATAGCGGCTTGGAAATATGGCTTGCGACACGCGTTGGCATGTGCCAATGGCACGTGCGGCCATGTTTACCTAGTTGCAAGTCTTGCAAACCTAGGGCGCTATGTTTGTCGTGGGCCCAAGGCATAGCGGCTTAGAAATATGGCTTGCGGCACGTGTTGGCATGTGCCAATGGCACGTGCGGCCATGTTGACCTAGTTGCAAGTCTTGCAAACCTAGGGCGCTATGTTTGGCGTGGGCCCAAGGCATAGCGGCTTAGAAATATGGCTTGCGGCACGTGTTGGCATGTGTCAATGGCACGTGCGGCCATGTTGACCTAGTTGCAAGTCTTGCAAACCTAGGGAGCTATGTTTGGCGTGGGCCCAAGGCATAGCGGCTTAGAAATATGGCTTGCGGCACGTGTTGGCATGTGCCAATGGCACGTGCGGCCATGTTGACCTAGTTGCAAGTCTTGCAGACCTAGGGCGCTATGTTGGGCGTGGGCCAAAGGCATAGCGGCTTGGAAATATGGCTTGCGACACGTGTTGGCATGTGCCAATGGCACGTGCGGCCATGTTGACCTAGTTGCAAGTCTTGCAGACCTAGGGCGCTATGTTGGGCGTGGGCCAAAGGCATAGCGGCTTGGAAATATGGCTTGCGACACGTGTTGGCATGTGCCAATGGCACGTGCGGCCATGTTGACCTAGTTGCAAGTCTTGCAAACCTAGGGCGCTATGTTGGGCGTGGGCCAAAGGCATAGCGGCTTGGAAATATGGCTTGCGACACGTGTTGGCATGTGCCAATGGCACGTGCGGCCATGTTGACCTAGTTGCAAGTCTTGCAAACCTAGGGTGCTATGTTGGGCGTGGGCCAAAGGCATAGCGGCTTGGAAATATGGCTTGCGACACGCGTTGGCATGTGCCAATGGCACGTGCAGCCATGTTGACCTAGTTGCAAGTCTTGCAAACCTAGGGCGCTATGTTTGGCGTGGGCCCAAGGCATAGCGGCTTAGAAATATGGCTTGAGGCACGTGTTGGCATGTGCCAATGGAACGTGCGGCCATGTTGACCTAGTTGCAAGTCTTGCAAACCTAGGGCGCTATGTTTGGCGTGGGCCCAAGGCATAGCGGCTTAGAAATATGGCTTGCGGACGTGTTGGCATGTGTCAATGGCACGTGCGGCCATGTTGACCTAGTTGCAAGTCTTGCAAGCCTAGGGAGCTATGTTTGGCGTGGGCCCAAGGCATAGCGGCTTAGAAATATGGCTTGCGGCACGTGTTGGCATGTGCCAATGGCACGTGCGGCCATGTTGACCTAG
>JAJJWW010007854.1:0-90901 GCA_023531295.1 Papaver armeniacum | reverse complement strand
AAGGGGCAAAGGGAGAACACAAGCAAATAGAAGTACGTTTTGATTTTTTGCCTTGCTTTTTTTCATTTTGGTATCGGACTTGGGCCTTTTTAGGTAGGCAAGAACACAAATTTTTCTGATTGAGCTTAAATGTGTTACCAAAGGAGATATAGGCAAGGCAAGGCAAGGATAGGGGCACCCTTGCCGTTGGTTGCCTCCGCCTTATTATGCCGTAGCAGCACAAATATCTTTGGTGGGACTCTTTTTTCCAGATGAAAGAAGTAGATCTTTTCTTCATTGTTGTAAATTTCATAACATTTCTTATTCGGAAATTGTTATCTCTTCTACCAAGTTAAAGTGATAGAAATCATTTCAAGAGGCACAGATCAAAAAAAAAAAAAAAAAAAAAAAAAAAAAAAAAATCATTTCAAGAGGCAAAGCTGGTGCCGCTGCAAACATTCTCATCATCTCAATGTAAACATTTCTGGGTTCGTCATTCTCCAATCTTCCTATTTTTAGATCCCGGCTTTTCTTGACTGTCCTCGACAATATATTGAACTCAATTTTCTTTGCCTTTTTATTTAACACAATATTGTTTAAATAAACTTATCACACGTTTTCGCTTTTCTAATGGTGCATATTTTGTATGAACTTGGTCATGGAAAAATGTAATGAATTGATTTGTGAGACTAAATAATCAAGAAGCTGCTTCGCAACTTTTTTCATTCGTATATAATGACTGATCCAACACTCATGTTTTAGGAAAGTATGCATATCTATGGTTAACAAAGTTAAAAAAAAATAATTTAAGAATTGAGATGTTTGTGGAAATTGAACTGAATACGGTTGTGTTTATCAGTACTCACCATCAACTAAATACAAGCTAACATGGAGAATTACCCATTGGTACAAACAATGAGTTAAATAAAATTGGCATCTAATGATTAAGATAAGGGAAAATTGGGAATATGTCCCGTTTTCACTAATTCGTTTGGGGATCTATCCCATAACGGAAAATATTAAGGAATATATCCTAGAGAGAGAAAAGAAACGTTAAATGACTAACATTTGTTTGTGTGGGTTACACATGTGCCAAATTTCACACTTTTACCCTCGTCATTTTAAGTGGGAATAGCTCATCTTCCCGGCAGAAAAACAGCTTCAGAAAAACTTAAAAGGGGAAAATGGAGGCAGAGAGGAATCTCCTATATCAACATTAAACCTCTTAATCAAAAAGTTTAAACCGGATAAAGTTTGTACCAATTGTAACTTAAAGAAATCTATATGATTGAAGAGAAAACTAACTGGTACCATTTGGAGGACGCCCTGTTCTGCATCTTCTTGGTTATGGAATTGATTCACCTCCCTGTTACTCCATATTTGGATTACCCAAGCCATTATACATATCATAATCATATATCCTATCATATAATTTCTAACTCATGTCTCGTCTTCCTTAAATGCTTCAAGCTCCTTCTCTCTTAGTTCTTTCATTCCTTCCAGTGTTTCATGTTAGACGCTGTTCAAAAACAAGACGAATGTTCGTTAACTAGTACTCACTAGTTCCCGCAACATCGATGGCAGCTTCCTCAACCTTGTAACTGGAATAAAATTTGCATATAAGACACAATAAGGAACAAAGAAGATCTAACCCGAAATAAGGGAAAACTGAAAACGAATTTCAACTACCCTAAGGAACGAATGAAGTATAAACCAACCGTGGATACATCCACAATTTAAGAGTTGAACATGTTCAGTTCATCTTGTTGTTTTGGTTTGATTAATATCAGTACCAACTAAATCATGCAAGTATAATAAAGTTCAAATTCATTAAATGAAATATGTCCCGCCCTGCACTTTGGATCAGGAATCCAAAGATGAGGAATCTATTCCCACTTAAATGACGATGGTAAAAGTGTAAAATTTGGCACATGTGCAACCCACACAAGCAAATGTTAACTATTTGACGTTTCTTTTCTCTCTCTAGGACATATTTCTTAATATTTTCCGTTATGGGATAGATCCCCAAATAAATTAGTGAAAATGGGACATATTTCCAATTTTCCCTTAAGATAATTTGAGAGTATGAGATTTAGAACTTGAGAGACACAATATTAAGTTATCGTATTATAAGCAACTCCAATTGTTGGTACGGTTAAGGTCTTTCTGCTATAAAGTTGTGCCTTTCCTCAACTGGTAAAAGTTGTACATTAATTCTGATGCTTCAAAAAAAAAAAACATTAATTCTGCTCATAAACTATCACAGGCTTTAGCTTTCAAGCATCACTTAAAAATAAAATTTAAGAAAACCATAACTCAAGTCTGGTTCAACTCGCATCTGGTTAACCGATGAATACAAAAAGGCATATTTCTCTTTATGATAATAAGTTATGTTTTGCAAATGTTCATGACTGTTGTTCGCATACATATTTACAGTTTGGTTGATGCATACTGATTCGGGTTTGGCTTGACTAGGATATTAAGCTCTTCCCGTCATTTTCGAAGTGATCGGTTTTACCTTATTATTCATGATGCCAGAAACCATATCCAGCAGCAACATCATCAGTTTTGTTCGTCGTCCAAATACTATGTAGTAATAGAATTCATGATATTGAAATGCATTTTGACGCGTAAATAAACCCAAAAGATCATGCACCTACTTTGGAGCACTTTTTGTAGGCACAGATGGAGGCCCTGAACTAAACGTGAGGTTAAGAAAAGAAACAAGGTTTGTGTGAATATTTGTTTCTTACTTGCATGTATTCACTCCAAACCGGTATTGGTCCAACTTACCAAAAGATTAAATTAAAATGTACGAAGAAATTGAGTTGCTCAAAATCACTCAACTGGTATTTTCTTAGTGTTTATTGTGGGATCCTATTATAAGAATCAAACCGATATGGTTTGGTTCCACAAGATTACAGTAAAAACTCAAGCGAAAGTTTTTTTTTTCTTTTTTTCTATACATATTTTAGCTCCAGTAATCTTCAATCCTTGTACCTTACTAGTATGTGACATTTTTACTAAATGCGGATTGCTTTATTTGAATTATGAATGGTCCTAAAATTTGACTCTCCCGGGAAGTTGGATTATTTGAAGCTACAACGGAGTTTCAAAATTGATTCTGTGCTGAAGTTTGAGTTTCTCCAACGAAGATAAAATTAAATTTTTAATTCCTTCCATGCATTTTTATTAAGCGTTGTTATAATTTTCTAGTATGAAGTTATGCAAGGGTTAGGGGATGGTCATTTTCTATGTATTGCTTGTTTTTATAAGAAGGTCAGTAAAGTTATGCTCTACGGTCATGCAATAGTCATATTGGACGATCGCCGATGATGCTTTTGCCTAAATGCAGCTTGATGATATTTTGGGATAAAAATCTGCAAATATCGCAAATATAATCACACATTTGGGATCACAAACCGTTCATCCTGTGTGTCTTTCTTTTCTCATCCCAGACCATACTGTTTACCATTGCTGACTTGATCAACTGGCTGCGACTCTGTCAAAGAAAAAAGAGGAAAAGTTAGTGTGCCTTATTTGTAATTTATAGTCGCACATGAAAGGGTGCAAAAGATTTATGAGACTTACAATTTATTTTACTTCTTGTAAGTTGGAATTAGTGTGCCTTGGAAAACTTTATGGAGACGATTAACAAGTCTTGCAAAGACTCTCTTTGGACTTGGAGTGCGGATAACACAATACAGAAGTGAACTCAATACTCAAGAAACTTCCGCAAGTTCTGTAAAGTATATAAACAGAAATATAACTCTGCAAGGACCACATAACAAAAGAAGCTCGAGTAAAGCATCTTCGGCACAGTTCTCTCATATTCAGCACAAGGTTTTAAAATCTAGTGTTATCTCCAATGTTTTTGATAAAAATGAGCTCTTAGACATGTTGTACTATATTTCTTAATTAATATAATTTGTGTTTACATCAAAAAAAAAAAAAAAAAAAAAAAAAACTAGTGTGCCTTATTTGAAAAATAAAAGCTTGCAAACTACAAAAGCCATTGACTATATTATTTTATTTTCTTTAGGCAAGGGATGCATTGAACAAGAATCACTTTGTATGGAAGGCTCATTGAACCGTTATTTAGCGGCCAGTTAAATAACTAATACAGACAACTACTATCACCATTCAATTACTTTTGTTCACTTTTTGCATTCACCGATCAAGGCGTTAAACAAGAATGGGAGCCAATATGATTTGTGTGAATATCTTGAGACTTACATAAAATCATTTCCAATCACAATCTATCAGAATTATGAATCCAAAGCAAAACATAAATATTATTACAAGTTATTAGTACATTCCATGTATCTCAAAGTTTACAACTACAAAGGTCTGCTGAATAAGATGTTTGAGGAAACTGTAGTGTTGAAATAAGCAAAGTAGCTCCCTTCTGAAGCTTGATATTTGCTTTTACGTCGTTCAATATATACTGTTAGCCTATTGTAGTTCTCGGTTGCTAAGAAAATGCCCCAAAATGGACCCCAAAGTTGCTAAGAAAATCCCCCAAAATGCCCCGTTCCGTTAGATTTTCCGTTAGAGAGAGTTACGTAGTCGAAATTGCCCTTCAGGGTACATTGTTCATAATTCAGGGTTCAATGTTTAAAATTCAGGGTTCAGGGCATAGGGTTCAGGGTTTGGAGTTCAAGATTTAGGATTCAGGTGGTGGTGGTGGTGCGGTGGTATTGGTGGTGGCAGCGATGGTGATAGTGGTGGTGGTGGTGGCAGTGATGGTGGTGGTGGCAGTGATGGTGGTGGTGGCGGTGGTAGTGGTGGTGGCAGCGATGGTGATAGTGGCGGTGGTGGTGGCGGTGATGGTGGTGGTGGCAGCGGTAGTGGTGGTGGTGGTGGAGGAGGAGGTGGTGGTGGTTGTTCTAGTTGTAGTGGTGGTGGTAGTGGTGGAAGTGGTAGTGGAAGTGGTGGCAGCGGTGGTGGTTGGTGGTTGTTCGTTTGGTGGTGGCGGTGGTAGTGGCGGATTGGGGCGTGTTGATTAAGAAGGATAAAAATGGAAGTTCAAAACTCCATTGACCGGTCAAGATGCCCATTTTTGATCAAAATGCCCCAAAACTAACGGAATGAGGTATTTTAATCTTTTCCCTAACGTCCGGGGCATTTTCACAACCTTGGGGTCTATTTGGGGACATTTTGCCACTTAACCCCATTAACTTCTTTAGTCCAGTACTGGTTTCCCCATATAGCTACTTCTTGTGGCTATTTGTATATTCTTTTTTTCTAATGAAATATTCTCTTATAATCGGAAGATAGAAGAAGAAAAAAAAAAACCATCGTTACAAATTTCTCGTACACATACACGAAGCAGTATAATTCACCATGTTTTTGTTGTTGCTTTGAAATGGTACTTTATGAACTACTCACAAATAGTTGTCGTTCTCTTTGGGTTCAATTTTGGCATGCACATCAAAATGCAGGCACTAAACAGATGCCATGAACAAGATGCCAGACTAATGATCAAGATGGCTTGACCACATTTTCTATTCGGCATTCATATATAAGAATAATCCAACTCTCATATATATAAGAATAATCAAACTCTCATGAGTGCTTTACTATATTTCCATTTAATGGATTTTGGAGGTGAAGAAGCATATTTCTAAGAATTTGAGATGTTTGAGGAAATTGAGATGAATTACGTTGAGTCTAACGACATCGAGGTAATTGAATAAAAAAATGAATACATGATATATAGTTTTTTTTCTTTTTTGACACATACATGATATATAGTTGGTTTGGATGTGAGAACAAATAATGCCATGTTTGTGGAATTGGAAATAAATGAATGGAATTGCAATGAAATTCATTTTGTCAAATTCTTGCGAGCAAAGATCCAAGAAAATTAGTTTATATCGATGCGGAAGTCGTAAGCATTTGAGTTTGACATTACAAATTGGGGTGTATACTCCAAACACCCAACAAAAGTAATCAACCAACAAAAATGTTTGCAAAATAGATGAACCCATTCCTTAAACTTCCATGTTACGACCTTCAATGTGGTTGCCTTTGCCAAATTCCTTCTCAACAAGATGCTCACAACTCATACAGTCATTTTTCTTTTTTGATATTTATACAGTCACTTGATTGTGGCAACTCTTGCTACGCATAATATTGAAAGCTTTTGGCCAACCAACTCCTGCGAAGTTAACTTATTCATTCCCAAAGACACTCCCGACAAGTCCAACCAATCAAAATGTGGTGCACCCCTTCTTTCTTTTTTTTCTTGTTTTTTTTGAAGCATAGGTGCCTCCATTTGAATGCAAAGTTTATAAAAGAAATTGAATTATCACTTAATTATATATACAACAAATTAAACAATACCCTCCTAATTGTATAGGATGTTTATCTAAAGGGAATGATGATTTTAATAAACTAGAATCTCAAATCCATAAAACTACCAATGGTTTTACCTCTAGAATAATAAGCTTTGATTCACTTGATGATGATAAAGATCCTCATGTTTACACCAGCCATGTTATCGCCTAAGAAACACCTTCTAAATCCTCAATTTCTAATCAGATAGACCATGCTGGCGTAGGCTTCACAATTCAAATAATTTCTATTGAAAATACTAGGATATGTTGAAGGCTTGACAAGAGTAATGCCAAACTACCTAGCGTATGCACAATGGTAGAATAAGTCATCTCTATCTTCTTGTTCTTTCCCACACAGCTTGCAAATAAGATCATGAGTAGTTATGCTCCTATATTTTGTTAAAGTTGGAATTGAATTATGAAATGCGGTCAGTAGTGGAGTCATGATTTCTAGAGAGTGTAGGCAAGTAAAAAAACATGACACGGAAAAAATGACTTAACAAAAAAAGTTATTTCACTGCACATGAAATATTACAACTCCTAATTGCGCTTGATAACAACAAAATATACATATGAAACACGATACATGTTAACTAGAAATCTCACAATGTTATTTGGTTAGAAATCCTTTGGAAACACATATGGTTTAGGATTTAAAAGCAAGACTGCAAGTATTGTCAACCCCGTTGTTTCTCTTCATGAAAAAAATAAAGGTTGATGGTTGTGATAAACAGAAGGAATTTCAACAAGACAAAGGATCCTTGATTTGTTCATTTTGTGGAAATGCGAATCATTTTCAAAGCACGTGTTGGAGGTTCAAGAGGAACGACAAAACAATTTCCAGACTGCAGAAAAACATGCAAAAGATGAATCTGGATAATCAACATAGGTCTCATAAAACCAATGCTTCCAGAATCAGAAGAGGTAGGAAACCTGTTTATACAACAAGCCTTGGTAAACAAGGGGAGCGTCTGGCTCACAACGTCTCTCTCTAATTCCATAGACGTTCGCATCCTCATCTTTAACTTGAGAAAATGGGGTTTGCGTATTTATGACTCAAGTAGTGTATTTATTTTTGTTAAAGAAATATTCTCCTAACAATATAGATGTTGAGTCTGTAAACTATGGAAGACTTTTTGTTCTAGGGTTAAGACATTTCACAAGTCTATTTAATACCTTTGTAGACTTTCTATTTCCCTAAAAGATACAGTTTCATGGATCATGTAACTAGAGGCACTACAAGCAGAGATGCGAATAAGCAATCAATGTGTATCTCACAAAGGAATTCTTCCTCAAGGGTAAAGAAAGTGAAGACTACAAAGTATGGAGAAGGTTCTTCCTCTAACTGCCTCTTGTCTTTTTATCATCTTGATAATAACTTTAGAGGTTTGGTGAAAGATTTCATCAACAAAAGAAACAATTTAAAATCTCAAATTGTTTCATCTTTTGAAGAGATAGCTCACTATGAACAAATGTTGTCTCTTTCAAAAAAAAACCTTGCATGATCTAAAAAGAGAACTTAGTGAGTTAACTGATATTTCTGAAGATTTGGAGGAATTGAACGATCCCATAATCAATGGATTTTTCAATAATAAGAAGGAATTCTCTATAGAGGCTCTGAGAGATCTACAACAACTAGTAAGTTTTCGAATGAGAAATCTATTTTGTTTTGTTTAGAAGAATAACTAGAGATTGGAACTAGGATAATAAGTTTAACTAGAGATATACAACAACTAGTAAGTTTTAGGTACTAGAGATTGAATTCAGTCGTGTACTTTAAAACTGATTATCATCAACAATTTAGACAACTTAAACAAATCTTGAATTACAATATGAGGTAAGCATTCAAACATATAATACTTTCAGTTTTGGTTTATTTTATATATTTGTAGTAATCCCCCATTGTTCGCTTTCAGGCCCTCGCCATTAGCACATGTTGGTAGAAGACTACCAGCGTCTCTTCTTCAACCTGTTTATCAAGTAGCGGCACCCAGTTATCATCATGTAAGTAAAGATGATTCTAAAAATAAAAAAAATGCAGTCATATGAATAATAATATGCTATATTATTTATTAACAAATGTTAACCGAGGATTCAAGCAATAATGAACAAACCAATTTATAGTAAAAAAATAATAACATACAACGTAAGTTATTGATACTGTTTTATCTTCCAATGTACTTATTGATAACATACAACGTAAGTTCATGAAACCCTTTGTATCCAAATAATAATGCAACTACTTGAATGTACAGGAAAGACAACGATTAAGTCAACAAGAAAGACGTAGAAGAGATTCAAACAGAAAGCCAAAAAGAGAGCCATCTAGGTAATTCTTTTAAAGCATAAATAAGTTATAGAATGAACCTAATACATTATTAGGTGATACTAATATGTTTTATTTTATAATCCATGCCAGCCGCGATCTTTGGCACAAAGAGAACGTCAGAAGAAAGAAAACGAAAAAAAGATGATATTTCGAATGGAAGACACCATGATGGGATTTATAGTGATCAGCCTACCAAAATTGAAACACCAAAAGGAATGCAAAATCGTGAACAGTTTTCAACAAGAAAACAAACGGCAAAGCAGAACAATTACAGGCAAGTTAGTAACATGTAGACTGACAAATATTTTTTAATGCTTTAGAGTACTTAACCTAGATTTTATTAAATTTTATTAAGAAATTTATTTTCTTTTTTGTACCTGGTAGAATACCCAAAATAAACGACAAAGAACACCATCACAATCAATCAAAGATGTTCATACATTTTATGTCAATGAGGTAATTTTAAGGAAATATCACTAAAAATTTACACACAAAATAACTACAACAATTCATCTATTAATATCTATATATTGTTCATTGAAAAACAATGCAAATTTACTTGATGGACAATTTATTTATTTAATACAGTTGTTCATCTACTCCTTCTATATTTGATAATACATCTTTCAACTATCTATATTTATTGTTGATTGCAGAACAATGCTTTAACCATAGAAGGAGACTTTCATGTGAACGCTACAACAAATATACCAATCAAGCCAACAGACTCAAAAATCATTGCTATCGATATCGAAATGTAATACTTAAAAATTTAACCTTCACCAATTTGTAAAAGTTTAGTTATGTCCTGTTTTGATGATTCACCGTCTTTTTTTCTCTTCCGTTTCAATAGGTCTATTCCAAAAGAATGCACATTTCCTGGACGAATACACCGATTATTATGACTCATCGGATGAAATGGATGACAATGATAAATGTGATAATAACCGCAACAACGAATAGTAAACGTACAAGCAGACGCAGAACTAATCCCGATGGGAGAAATTACCTGGAAAAATGGATGTCCAGTGTCCAAACCTAAAGCATTGCACCGGATCGATGAAAAGTCAAGTGATTCAACCTTCAAGGAACCTAAATTTAGTATATGCTGCCACAAAGGAAAAGTTCGTTTACCACCACCGCGTGAACCCCCAATGGTTATAAGAGAATTACTCAAGGGATTGATAATCGTTCCAAAGATTTTCGTCAAAATATCAGAAATTACAATGCAGCAAATGCATATACCAGTCTCGGATGCAAATATGATACAAGAGCCCCAAAAGAAAAAGGCCCATGGTGTTTCTCTATACATGGTGAATTACGACATACGCCGGATCTCTCGATGCCAAAAGAAGGGGTTGCTCTTGTGTATTCCCAGCTTTACCTATATGATCCATATCATGAATTATCTATAAGGGAAACCAGAATCCAAAATTAAATAAAGATACTCTTAAGATAATTTAGGATACTTTGTTGCAAAGATAATATGTTCTACCCAAAGTATCTTCATGCATATGAGATATTAAAAAACGATTCAACCGAGAAGACATTTGTTGATGGTGGTTTTTAAACAAGGGGTAAAATCGTAAAACCCCATGACCTAGTGTTACCCGCAACACATTAACTAAGAGCATTTAACTCGTGTGTAAATAATTAATAGGGTATTTTTTTCAAAATACCGATTAGGGTTTTTCAACACGTAACCCTAATTCCGAAACCAAGCCGCATATCATTGCACCATGGCAACAATGCCAAACCAAGCCGCATATCATCATGCGCACCATGGCAACAATGCCAAGCCAAGCCGCACATCTGCGCACCATGGCAAAGAATGCCAACCCAAGCCGCACACTCGCACCATCGCAACAATGCCAAACCAAGCCGCACATCATGCGCACCATGGCAAGAATGCCAAACCAAGCCGCACACCACGCACCATGGTAGCAATGCCAAACCAAGCCGCACACTGCGTACCATGGCAACAATGCCAAAACAAGCCGCACATGCGCACCATGGCAAAGAACGCCAAAACAAGCCGCACACCGCGCACCATGGCAATAACGCCAAAACCAAGCCGCACACCGCGCACCACGGCAAATACGACACCAAAACCAAACTACATATAGCACTCATTGGCAACCATGCCAAACTAAGCCGCTATGCCATTGGCACACGCCAAATATAGTGCCCTAGGCTTGCAAGACTTGCAACTAGGTCAACATGGCCGTACGTGCCATTGGCACATGCCAACACGTACCACAAGCCATATTTCCAAGCCGCTATGCCATTGGCACATGCCAAATATAGCGCCCTAGGCTTGCAAGACTTGCAACTAGGTCAACATGGCCGTACGTGCCATTGGCACATGCCAACACGGACCGCAGGCCATATTTCCAAGCCGCTATGCCATTGGCACATGCCAAATATAGCGCCTAGGTTTGCAAGACTTGCAACTAGGTCAACATGGCCGTACGTGCCATTGGCACATGCCAACACGTCATCGTAAGCCATATTTCCAAGTCGCTATGCCATTAGCACGCGCCAAATATAGCGCCATGGGCTTGCAAGACTTGCAACTAGGTCAACATGGCCGTACGTGCCATTGGCACATGCCAACACGCATCGCAAGCCATATTTCCAAGCCGCTATGCCATTGGCACATGCCAAATATAGCGCCTAGGCTTGCAAGACTTGCAACTAGGTCAACATGGCCGTACGTGCCATTGGCACATGCCAACACATACCGCAAGCCATATTTCCAAGCCGCTATGCCATTGGCACACGCCAAATATAGCGCCCTAGGCTTGCAAGACTTGCAACTAGGTCAACATGGCCGTACGTGCCATTGGCACATGCCAACACGTACCGCAAGCCATATTTCCAAGCCGCTATGCCATTGGCACATGCCAAATATAGCGCCCTAGGCTTGCAAGTCTTGCAACTAGGTCAACATGGCCGTACGTTCCATTGGCACATGCCAACACATACCGTAAGCCATATTTCCAAGTCGCTATGCCATTAGCACGCGCCAAATATAGCGCCCTGGGCTTGCAAGACTTGCAACTAGGTCAACATGGCCGTACGTGCCATTGGCACATGCCAACACGTACCGCAAGCCATATTTCCAAGTCGCTATGCCATTAGCACGCGCCAAATATAGCGCCCTAGGCTTGCAAGACTTGCAACTAGGTCAACATGGCCGTACGTGCCATTGGCACATGCCAACACGTACCGCAAGCCATATTTCCAAGTCGCTATGCCATTAGCACGCGCCAAATACAGCGCCCTAGGTTTGCAAGACTTGCAACTAGGTCAACATGGCCGTACGTGCCATTGGCACATGCCAAACACACACGCTGATAGCCTAACTTGCAAACCGTGCAACCTACCACCAAGGCCACGGCCCTAACGGCCACGCATGCCATTGGCACATGCCAAACACACACGCTGGTAGCCTAGCTTGCAAACCGTGCAACCTACCACCAAGGCGTTCCACACACGCCATTGGCACATGCCACACACGCCACTAGCACTCTGCATTGCCACTTGCGCCGAGGTGCAACTCCCAACAAAGGCATTCCGCACATGCCATTGGCACATGCCACATGCGCCCTAGGAGCACCACTTGCACTCAAGATGCAACCAACACTCGAGACGTCAACACAAACCGGGGGATGCTTTCTAGGGTTTGGTTTGGCGGTCACAAAGATGCATCGTACACTACGCTCACATTAAGAAAGCGTGAAAAGGAATAAAGCGGTCAAATAAAAGAGGAAATAATGGTGAAAACGTTTTCACCCATTAACGCCATGATTACCACCTCCTCCCATTATTTCACCCTTTACTATCTTCCTTCATGAGGCCAAGGTACGTTTCAATCTCGACTTGTATAAATAGGTCTTACCTATTTCCACCAGACACAAGTCTCGGTCAGGAGAAAAATACTACACTCTCGTTAAAAGGCAACTTTGCAAGCTCTCCAAAAGGTTTCATCTCTTGCAAGCTTACGAAGCTTCCACTTTCGATACAAGTCGAGACACTACTCTCCCTGCACTATTCTCGCCTCAACACCTTTCTTTGCTTCCTCCCCAAATCAACCCTTCTCCTCCACTTTATGACCGAAGCAAGTCCGAACGGCCATTTCTTGGTTTAGGCCGGACTTGTACAGATTGATCTCGAATCTATAAAGTGCTCACGTGCAGCACATTTGTTTAGGGTTTGAACCTCGTTTCTCACTCACCTACCGAAATTACCGAAATCGGCAGAAACGATTTTTACCCATAAACAATTAGCGACCACGGTGGGACGATTGATCTATCGGCTACAATACCAACTCCAACTCCTGATTTCGTTTCCCGAACGTCAAATCCCAACATGGTGGAACTCGTATCCGGACGGCCGCCGAGAACACCAACGCAGAACGCATCCCCGATGTTGGCGTCTCTCCCCATAACGTTGTTACTTCACCGGCCGACAACAAAGAACATCGAGTGCACTCCCTTAAGTGTAACACCGCCTATCACCAGGGCCAGAGCCGCTGCCTCCTCTAGCGTCTTTGCACAACCCTCTAATCACGGCAACGAGAATATCTCTTCAGGTGTCACGCCCCTAGTCACCAGATCTAGGGCCGCCGCCACGACCCCGAATGCTTCTTCCAAAGATGGCGCCTCCGACAACTAAGGCTCCAATTACCCCGCCGACGGGGACGAGAGACCGAGGGACCAGAGGAAGTCGTCCTTACGTCACCATCGCCGATTTGATGGAACGACAGAGACGCCGCCGAGCCCGTGAGCAGAGACATGGTTTCAAATACGTAAGAGGTGCTCACCTTTCAAAACCCGACAGAGCGACTACCCCGTGAGTCGCATCCTCTAGAGACGCCTAGAAGCATCTCCAACAAACTCGACGCCGGCACCTCGGCAGGCACGCCTCCACGGATGAAGAAACTCGCACTAGAATCCCGTTGGAGAGAAATCAACCACCCAACTTCGTCACGAGAGAAGATTTGGAACAACTCCTACGCGACCGAATCAAGCATGATGAGTTGGATGTACATCATCACCAACCCCCTTACCCATCCGAAATACCGATAATCCCTCTCCCAAGGGGGTACTCTTCTCCTCAATTTACCCTGTACGACTGTACCGGGAATGCACGCGAACATGTTTCTCGTTTCCTGGAATCCTTGGGTGAACATGAATATAATCACGTTCTTCGTTTGAGGGAATTTTCAAAATCACTTACCTAAGGGCGTATACATGGTACAACAAAGATCCCACCGAACAAAGATTCCCAACTCGGAGTAGCATGGTCACCACGTTTTACAGAAGTATTTCTTCGTGTCCGAACAAGTTACCTTTTCGGACCTCGGGAGAATGTACCAGTGGGATAACGAACATCCGAATGACTTCGTCAAAAGGTTCAGGGTTCAAGCACTCGACTGTCACGACCCAAACGTGACCGAGCAACAATTGGTAAACACATGCATCAATGGTATGGTCCCAATCTACCGCGCCCTACTAGAAAACTTGCGTTTCCAAACATTCTCCGAACTCCATGAGGCCGCCAGACGATCTGCAACAACGGCACCAGCATTACTGGAAAGGACTAGGCCAACTCGAACTGAAGACGCGCGTGAAACTCGCGGGAGTAGACGCCTCATCAGCAAACAATTTAATGCTGGCTCATCCTCCGTGAACATAGTGAACGAAAGAGGAAAAAGGAAAGCCGCAACTACGAGCCACCAACTAGAAACGTGAAGCGCCAGATAACGGAACCCTCACGACGGAAGATCGTCGCTAAAACTCCCGTGGCAAAGATCGCGAGACCGAAGGAAATACCCTTGATTTCCCATTCCCCATCGAGGAAGTGATTGACCTCCGAAGCCTCGGGTTCAAGATGATGTCATCAGGACCGCCACCACTCGACGTCCGCCAACCGAAGCCGAGATGGCGAACCCCAAATACCGTCATTATCACAGGTTCGTTCACCACCCGACTAGCGATTGCAATGACTAAAGCATATTTTCAAAGAAAGGATAGAAGCAGGAGAACTCCAACTAGGAGACGAAAGAGTGCATCGAGACCCACTCCCCATAAGAAACTCACGGGTCCTCCGGGGAATTCCGTGCACGAGACTGTGCAATCCATGATGCAACATATATGCGAAATTCTCTATCTTTCTAAGGTGCAGCGAAAAGATATTTTCGCAGCTCTCAATCGTGTTGTGTCCGGCGAACGGCTTTTTCTCTCCTCGGCACCCACGCCAGGGGCCCAAGCTCTCCAAACGGGCGGAACCAAAAAGGAGAACCGGGACTCACAACCACGTCCCGTTGAAGAGGTAACAAATTTGACGACACACTCATCGACACGACCTCCTACCACAACATCATTACTTTCAAGACACTAAAGGCAGCAGGATTTACAAAACAAGACGCTACCTATTCCCCGTCCGTAATTAAGGACTTGGGAGGAGAAGCTTTGAACGCGCATGGCTACATCAACTTAGATATCGAGATGGGACACGATATAACGCATAGCAAGTTCCACATTGTCAAAGAACTAGATCATGACATGATTTTGGGACGCTTATGGGTGCTCGACAACAAAGCGAAACTGGACGTACACCCTCTGCCGACATCCACGCCCAAAGAGATTCCCAACAAATCGTCCCACGGGTTATCGCATCAACGAGCTATTGAAGGAACCAAAGCATCCGGAGAGGACCCGTTGGCATTAGCCCATGATTTTCAGATGCAAGTAAGTCTGACCGAGCAACCTTTTCTGCAACCGGCCTTTTCTTCCCCCATTCTGTCATGGGGACTCGGCGCAACAACCGGCACGAACGCTGTCAAAAAATGCGAATGGGTAGCTGGACCATTCGAACACTTTGCAAGAAGCTTGGAAGCTTCTAGCGAAAACCAACGGCCAAGGCTCAAATGGTTACACGACGCCTGAACCCGTTTTCAATCGGAGATGTAGTGGTTAAGGAAAGCTCGTTTCAAGTTGGGAGGATGACAAGAAAGATGGATTTGCCCGAGGAAGGTGAAGGCGAGCAGACTGGTTCGGATACCCTTTTGGGAGGATATTGCAAGCTCATCAATACCGACACACACAAGGAGTGATAGTTCACTCGCGATGGCTCAAGGAATCCAATCCCTAAAATGATGTACTTCCCAATCACTCCCCTTTTCAAGATTTCCTTTAAACCATTTCTCTTAATAGTCGTACTTCCCGGATGAATACACCGTTTGTATTTTTCCCCGGAGATCTCCCTTTTGTCAAAAAAATAAAATAAAATAAATATATCTCTTCCTTGCGAATCCTTCAGATATCGTAGAGAAATACATCAGAAGAACCCAGAAAACCATTGCAGAGCCATCATACCACAACCTCTTTCAAAAATATATATATATGAAGCAAAATGTTTACTGATGAAGAAGAAGGGAAAGATGTGTTTACAAAAAAAAGGGGGAAAAAACATCAGGGAACTAAGCGGCCTAAATGGAAAAACAAAAGGAGGAACTAGCCCTCGAAGGATGGAGCGCAAAGTCCCTTCGGGCAAAGCTATCTTCAAGCATTTCCCAAGAAATCCTTCGGGCAACAAAGGTTCCATTCAGCGGTTTTAGCAGCGGGAACCTCAACATCCCATCCCGGCGACCACAGCAGCCAGCAGTGTCCTCCCCGACAACTATTCCAAGATACGCCACCATGACCCTCCTCGGTATCATCAATAACACCTTTGGCATCAACTTCAAAGGCTATCTCACTTCTATCATATACTCCTTCGAAATTTTTCTCATCGACACTTGAAGGAGGTTTTTGATGCATCCACATCAAAATCAAGAATCATGGCGTTCTCCTCCGCGTCCACCGAACCCAAGAGAGTCCGAACATGCACTGTTTCTTCGTGAGGATAGATGGAAGGGAGGTCCTTAATAATTTCGTTAGCTTCATGGAACAAAGATTCAACCCCAACCAATACCTCCTCAAGAGAAGAAGATCGATCTCCACCGATTCAAGTCCTTTTCAAAAAGTTAAAGGCACGGCTGCCTCTCGGAAGATCCCATCATACACTGCAAGAAATGGAAATCATGTCTATACACATATAAAAAGAGGATAGCGTGAACGAAAAAGAAGAAGAAAACGCACCTAAAGCAAAGGAAAAGGGGAATCAACAGGAAGAACCCTTCTCAAACAAGGGAGACGATACATTCGCGTTGGGTATGAATACTAACCTTAAAAAGGAAAGGGAGCAATGAAGGACATAACGCTTCCCGATTTTTTGGCATGAATGATGCCCTAATTGAAGCAAAAGACGTGAAGGAAAGCAAGATAAGGAAACTTCGCTATCTCAAGAAACACCTACTCCCTCCTCGTTTACATCGGTCACGCCAAACCAATAGCAAGACAGTTTCCACACCTTGCGCCGGTCCCCACCAAACTAGCACACTCAGTTTCCCAACTCACGCCAACTTCCCAACTTCGCCCAAGCTGCACCGGCCCCACCAATTGCACCGACCTTCCAATGACCGCCAAAGTCACGCCTGCAAGCACACACGGCTTCTACACTTTACGCCGGTCCCACCAACTAGCGCACTCAATTTCCCAACTCACGCCAACTTCCCAACGTCGCCCAAGCTGCACCGGGTCCACCAATTGTGCCAGCCTCCCGATTTGTGCAAAACTACCAGAGACAAGGATTCCAAATCCTATTTATAAAAGGTCAGACAAGCCTCCTTCAATTTTCTCTACGGTTTGCTATTAATAGTTTGTCACCATCTTATGCTTACCTCGCAACAAAGCCCCTGTTCCGAGCTAAGCAGGGGACTTAATGTTGATGGTGGTTTTTAAACAAGGGGAAAAATCGTAAAACCCCATGACCTAGTGTTACCCGCAACATTAACTAAGAGCATTTAACTCTGTGTAAAATAATTAATAAAGGGTATTTTTTCAAAATACCGATTAGGGTTTTTCAAACACGTAACCCTAATTCCGGAAAACCAAGCCGCACATCTTGCGCACCATGGAAACAATGCCAAACCAGCCGCATATCACGCACCATGGCAACAATGCCAAGCAAGCCGCACACTGCGCACCATGGCAAAAGTGATGCCAAACCAAGCCGCACACACTGCGCACCAGGCAACAATGCCAAACCAAGCCGCACATCGCGCACCATGGCAGCAATGCCAAACCAAGCCGCACACTCATAACCATGGTAGCAATGCCAAACCAAGCCGCACACCGTGCACCATGGCAACAATGCCAAAACCAAGTCGCACACTCGCGCACCATGGCAAGAATGCCAAACCAAGCCGCACATCGCGCACCATGGCAACAACGCTAAAACCAAGCCGCATCATCGCGCACTCACGGCAGCGACACCAAAACCAAACTACATATCGCACTCATTGGCAACCATGCCAAACTAAGCCGCTATGCCATTGGCACACGCCAAATATAGCGCCCTAGGCTTGCAAGACTTGCAACTAGGTCAACATGGTCAGTACGTGCCATTGGCACATGCCAACACGTACCACAAGCCATATTTCAAGCCGCTATCCCATTGGCACATGCCAAATATAGCGCCCTAGGCTTGCAAGACTTGCAACTAGGTCAACATGGCCGTACGTGCCATTGGCACATGCCAACACGTACCGCAGCATGCCATATTTCAAGTCACATGCCATTGGCACATGCCAAATATAGCGCCATAGGCTTGTAAGACTTGCAACTAGGTCAACATGGCCGTACGTGCCATTGGCACATGCCAACACGTACCAGTAAGCCATATTTCCAAGTCGCTATGCCATTAGCACGCGCCAAATATAGCGCCCTGGGATTGCAAGACTTGCAACTAGGTCAACATGGCCGTACGTGCCATTGGCACATGCCAACACGTACCGCAAGCCATATTTCCAAGCCGCTATGCCATTGGCACATGCCAAATATAGTTCCCTAGGCTTGCAAGACTTGCAACTAGGTCAACATGGCCGTACGTGCCATTGGCACATGCCAACACATACCGCAAGCCATATTTCCAAGCCGCTATGCCATTGGCACACGCCAAATATAGCGCCCTAGGCTTGCAAGACTTGCAACTAGGTCAACATGGCCGTACGTGCCATTGGCACATGCCAACACGCATCGCAAGCCATATTTCCAAGCCGCTTATGCCATTGGCACATGCCAAATATAGCGCCCTAGGCTTGCAAGACTTGCAACTAGGTCAACATGGCCGTACGTGCCATTGGCACATGCCAACACGTCACCGTAAGCCATATTTCCAAGTCGCTATGCCATTAGCACACGCCAAATATAACGCCCGGGCTTGCAAGACTTGCAAATAGGTCAACATGGCCGTACGTGCCATTGGCACATGCCAACACGTACCGCAAGCCATATTTCCAAGTCGCTATGCCATTGGCACGCGCTAAATATAGCGCCCTAGGTTTGCAAGACTTGCAACTAGGTCAACATGGCCGTGCGTGCCATTGGCACATGCCAAACACACACACGCTAGTAGCCTAACTTTGCAAACCGTGCAACCTACCACCAAGGCCACTACCCTAACGGCCACGCATGCCATTGGCACATGCCAAACACACACGCTGGGTAGCCTAACTTGCAAACCGTGCACCTACCACCAAGGCGTTCCACACGCCATTGGTACATGCCACACACGCCACTAGCAGCTCGGGCATTGCCACTTGCGCCGAGGTGTAACTCGCAACAAAGGCATTCCGCACATGCCATTGGCACATGCCACATGCGCCTAGGAGCACCACTTGCACTCAAGATGCAACCAACACTCGAGACGTCAACACAAACTGGGGATGCTTTCTAGGGTTTTGGTTTGGCGGTCACAAAGATGCGTCGACACTACGCTCACATTAAGAAAGCGTGAAAAGGAATAAAGCGCCAAATAAAGAGGAAATAATGGTGAAAACGTTTTCACCCATTAACGCCATGCTTACCACCTCCTCCCATTATTTCACCCTTTACTATCTTCCTTTCATGAGGCCAGTACGTTTGATCTCGACTTGTATAAATAGGTCTTACCTATTTCCACCGAGACACAAGTCTCATTCAGAGAAAAATACTACACCCTCGTGAAAAGGCAACTTTGCAAGCTCTCCAAAAAGCTTTCATCTCTTGAAAGCTTACGAAGCTTCCACTTTCAGATACAAGTCAAGACACTACTCTCCTAGAATTATTCTGGCCTCAACACCTTTCTTTGCTTCCCTCCCCAAATCAAGCCGCACTCTGCGCATCATGGCAACCATGCCAAACCAAGCCGCACTCTGCGCACCATGGCAACCATGCCAAACCAAGCCGCACTCTGCGCACCATGGAAGCAATGCCAAACCAAGCCGCATACTGCGCACCATGGCTACCATGCCAAACCAAGCCGCATCTGCGCCCATGGCAACAATGCCAAACCAAGCCGCACACTCGCGCACCATGGCAACCAATGCCAAACCAAGCCGCACATGCGCATCATGGCAACAATGCCAAACCAAGTCGCACACTGCGCACCATGGCAACCATGCCAAACCAAGCCGCACTTTGCACGCAACTAGCCATGGCGACAATTCCAAAACCAAACTACATATCGCACATCATGGCAACAATGCCAAATCTCCAAGCCGCTATGCCATTGGCACACGCCAAATATAGCGCCCTAGGCTTGCAAAACTTGCAACTAGGTCAACATGGCCGCACATGCCATTGGCACATGCCAACACGTGCCGCAAGCCATATTTCCAAGTCGCTATGCCATTGGCACATGCCAAATATAGCGCCCTAGGCTTGCAAGACTTGCAACTAGGTCAACATGGCCGTACGTGCCATTGGCACATGCCAATACGTGCCGCAAGCCATATTTCCAAGTCGCTATGCCATTGGCACATGCCAAATATAGCGCCCTAGGCTTGCAAAACTTGCAACTAGGTCAACATGGCCGCACATGCCATTGGCACATGCCAACACGTGCCGAAAGCCATATTTCCAAGTCGCTATGCCATTGGCACACGCCAAATATAGCGCCCTAGGCTTGCAAAACTTGCAACTAGGTCAACATGGCCGTACATGCCATTGGCACATGCCAACACGTCCGCAACCATATTTCCAAGTCGCTATGCCATTGGCACACGCCAAATATAGCGCCCTAGGCTTGCAAGACTTCCAACTAGGTCAACATGGCCGCACATGCCATTGGCACATGCCAATACGTACCGCAAGCCATATTCCAAGTCGCTATGCCATTGGCACACGCCAAATATAGCGCCCTAGGCTTGCAAGACTTGAAACTAGGTCAACATGGCCGTACGTGCCATTGGCACATGCCAACACGTGCATCAAGCCATATTTCCAAGTCGCTATGCCATTGGCACACGCCAAATATAGCGCCCTAGGCTTGCAAAACTTGCAACTAGGTCAACATGGTTGTACGTGCCATTGGCACATGCCAACACACACACGCCATAGCCAACTTGCCAAACGCGCAAAATATACGCCCAAGGCATTCCACACATGCCATTGGTCACATGGCCAAACACGTGCCATTAGCACATGCCAACACGCAAACCGTGCAACCATATTTCCAAGTTCCACATGCCATTGGCACATGCCAAACACATACGCGCCTAGCCTACCAACTTGCAAACCGTGCAACCTACACATACTAAGGCATTCCCACACATGCCATTGGCACATGCCAAACACACACGCAAGACTTGCAACTAGGTAACCTAACTTGCAAACCGTGCAACCTACCACCAAAGCATTCCGCCACATGCCATTGGCACATGCCAAACACACACGCTGGTAGCCTAACTTGCAAACCGTGCAACCTACCACCAAGGCATTCCGCACATGCCATTGGCACATGCCAAACACACACGCTGGTATTGCCTAACTTGCGCCGAGGTGCAACCTACCAACAAAGGCATTCCGCACATGCCATTGGCACATGCCACATGCGCCCCTAGGAGCACCACTTGCACTCAAGATGCAACCAACACTCGAGACATCAACACAAACGGGGATGCTTCTTTAGGGTTTTGGTTTGGCGGTCACAAAGATGGAGCGTACACTACGCTCACATTAAGAAAGCGTGAAAAGGAATAAAGCGGTCAAATAAAAGAGGAAATAATGGTGAAAACGTTTTCACCCATTAAACCATGCGGTTACCACCTCCTCCCATTATTTCACCCTTTACTCTCTTCCTTCATGAGGCCGGTACGTTTCAATCTCGACTTGTATAAATAGGTCTTACCTATTTCCACCGCACACAAGTCTCGGTCGGAGAAATATACTACACCACTCGAAAAGGCAACTTTGCAAGCTCTCCAAAAGCTTTCATCTCTTGAAAGCTTCCGAAGCTTCCACTTTCACGATACAAGTCGAGACACTACTCTCCTGCACTATTCCGGCCTCAACACCTTTCTTTTCTTCCTCCCCAAATCAACCCTTCTCCTCCACTTTGTGACCGAAGCAAGTCTGGAACGGCCATTTCTTGGTTTAGGCCGGACTTGTACAGATTGATCTCTCGAATCTATAAAGTGCTCACGTGCAGCACATTTGTTTAGGGTTTGAACCAAAGCTCACTCACCTACCAAATTACCGAAATCGGCGAAACGATTTTTACCCATAAACAATCGTAGGTGTTTCTTTGCATTACAATGAGACAATCGACGAAAGACGTTATAATCTACCGATCGTCAAGAACTGTCGGTGATCATACCGGACAAGAAAAGCTCAACAACGGGTCCACGTGATATTCTATTACACCTAAGAGCAGAACATGGCTACACAAGAATAGATGAGTGTCACCGCATATCTACCGTTGCATTATGTTCTATTATTTCCTTACGGTGAGCTAGGTTGGAGCATAGATCTCAATCGCTGGGATGTCGATACAAAAGAGTATACGAGATGTATCTTTGAGTCAAATGCGATATTTGATTATCGCATTTTTTAGCGGAAATCGGAGTATTCAACAATTCTAAGAGCAGAAAACTTTTCCAAGAATTTTTAGTGGATTCGTGGGCTTCTACTGAGCAAAGTCGTTTAGATTTTTGCGATTTAACCAAGGGAAACTACGTGCGGATCAAGACGTTGAAATAAAAGAAATGAAAAACGCGGAATAAAGCCTAACGAAGGAGGTAAACCATGCATTCTACCTTCTTCATTCATTGGGGGTCCAAGACACATGTTTGAAATCTACCAAGATTCGATGGCAATAACACGTTTTAACCATCTTCCGGATATTTTTCTCATAATGACCGCAAATCCGAATCGGCGTAAATCAAAGATGAGCTTTCTAAACACGAATATGCATCTCGATCGTCCCGATTTAGTTGCACGTGTTTTTGAATTAAAAGAAAAGGCACTGATGGATGAAATAATTAAAAAGAAAGTTTTTGGAGAAGTTGTAGGCCATGTACACACGATCGAATTCCAAAACGAGGTTTGCCGCACATGCATGCATTAATATTCTTACAAAAATCGGAAAAATATGTACAAAGGAGCAAGTCGATAAATTTGTTTCAGCAGAATTCCCGATGAGGAAACAGATCCAGTTCTCTTCGACACGGTAAGAAAGTGTATGGTACATGGACCATGTGGTGATAGAAATCCAGAATCTCCCCGCATGAGAAAAAGAAAATGTATTAGGGGATATGCCAAACAATACAATGACGCTACATTCACTACACCAAATTCCCGGAATCGTAACAGCAATTCGTAACGGCTTATGGGCCGTTACGAATTTCCCGTTACAAATGCTCGTTACAAAAAATTCGTAACAGGCTTTAGCCGTTATAAATTTTAAAAAAAATCGTAAATAAAGTGAGCGTTACGATTTTTTTTTTTTTAGGCGTGCAATCACACGCTTGGTCACACCAGGTGGTAACACCTTTAATATGTGCGTGTGCCATTCACATGCGTAGCAAGATGTTTCCACCCACGATGAGTTATACCATAGGATATTTCCTCCCATGCGTGTGCCATTCACATGCGTGATTTTGAGGATATACCCTTGTGAAATCGAGATCGAGATCGAGTTTTCATTTTCATTTCTCTTTTTTTTCCTGAACGGCTCCCCGCCTCTCTTCTCTTCCTCTCAAACGATGAGTCGATGAAATCATAACATAAATCTCTTCAATCGTCAATCTGTGTAAGTGTTCATCGATCTTTTCAATAACTTTACGATTTTTTAAGGTTTCTAAGTTTTTCAATCGTCTGGTTTTTAGGGTTTCGATTTGTTTCTAATACGATTTTGTTGATCCGTGACTCTGATATGATTTGTTTCATCTTAGTTTCGATTTGTTTCATCTTAGTTTTGATTTGTTTATCTTCTTCCATTAAATCTAATTCGATTTTTTTCTTCTAATTTCATGTTAGGGTTTGAGAATCAAGAACCGATTGTAATATATGAATCTGAAGAACTGATTTGTTAATCCAACTTAAAAGGTATAAGTTTCAACATATGAACTGATTTTAGGGTTTTATGTTAATTTCTATTTTAGGGTTTGGAAATATGAACTGATTTTAGTTTGTTTTTTTATGATTTCAGTTGTTGTTCATTGCTGCTCTCTAGTCTTTTGATTATACTGCAGGCTTGAGACAATGGTGCTAATTGCTAATCAGTGGGTGCAAGAAGCCTTCAATCTAGTGTTCAAATTGGTTATATAGTTGGCTTTGGTTTCGTGGTTTTTAGCTGTTCTTTATATGATCTTGCCATGCCCATTGGCAAGGCTGTTCCCGTGTTCCTTTTGGCTGTTTTTAGGTGGATTTAGACCTCTTCAAAATGTCATCAAAATCTAATTCATGGAGAAAGCTTGAGGATGTACCTTGGGGGATTTGTGCAGAAGAACTCGTTGTTGCTCAAGTAAGTGTTAACGTAGCTACACATTGGTTAACGTCAACCGACTCTATGCTTTTTAATTTGAAGGATGAAATATTGGATGAGATGCCCCTACCCTGCAAATTTGTGTTCATTCAGAGGGTCCCTTTGCTTAAATGGTTCTGTTGGATCCCTAGACAGTTTGCTCCACTTCAGTTTGTCATGAAAACATCCATAAATCTCAAGTCTTATGCTAAGCAGGATTCATACTATGCTACTACCTTTGTCTGTGTGCAGAGCCTTGTAATGCTTAACTCGGGTACTTATGGTGGGCTACCAGAAATAGAAGACTCCAAGGTAATGACTCCAAGGTCGACGCAGATAAGGAAACAGCTGCTGATAGATGCCGTTAGAACTGCAGATAAGGACTCAGGTGCGTCATTTTCCTGTTTTGTGTATACGCTGACTATAAAATTACCAAGTTATTGCTATTTTTCCTTTCCGAAAAGTTCAAACTTGGTTGTAGAATTTGTTGTCTTTGTAGACAATACACGAGCATGGCTACACAATTAGCAGTCCTTCGATCATTTATGTCAGTACCTATCTTTCTTTTTTCTTTCCGCCTCTTTCACACTCCTACAAAATTGCATCACTTGAACATGTTTCTAATAGTTATTTTTGCTTTGTATTCTACTTGAGTTTGACACTATGGAGGGAAAAGTGAACTTCCATACAATTTGAAGAAGTCGATTTAGTTCACTGAGATACTTTTTCTTTTCGAAATTTTTGGAAGTGATAAACAAGTCAGCGGAAAATCTAGAACCTGGGTGTGTAGTTGCTTCTTCTAGACTATACCCTCGCCCACTGTCAGCTACCATGGAATTGTCGAATGGTATCCAGATTACCTGCTTACATCCAGCCAAGATCACAGAATGGTGAAGGCCTGCGCTTATTACTTTTATCCGATGTTGTATTTTTTTTTACTTGAAAGAAAAAATCTTAAGTTTTTCTTTCGTGTACGTTTTGGTAGGTTGGAAGAATATGTTTCGCTGATCTTGATTCCACTTGGAGATCTGGAATTTTGAGGCAAGTGGAAGCTTTTAATTCTGGATTTTAAGCAGGTACGTCCATCCCAAAGTTTTGACCCTTTAGTTTGCGCTTATCCTATTCCTTTCTTTGGGCGACTTCCATATTCTCATAATTCTTGATGAACTCTTTTGTCTTTGTTTAGGTATCTCCGTTAACACATTTGTAAAGTATTTACCGGGAGGAGATCGATCGTTTACTATATGCGCAATAGGATGCTTGAACTTGTATGTATCCAAAACCTGTTGGTGTGAAATGTGTTGTGTCAATACGAATCCAAGTGGCACTTTCTTACTTTATGGTGATCATGTTTGGGATGAGCTTTTGGATCACATGAAATCGATCATTTATGTCAGTAATCATCTATGATTTTTCTCTCGTCTATTTCACACTCCTACATACAGCTGCATTACCTGAGCATGTTTCTAATAGTTATATATGGTTTCTGTTCTACTGCAGTGAGTAGAACTTATGAAGTACTTGCAACGCGTTTAACAACAAGCTTTCATTCAGTTTGTAACTGGAGAACCTCGACTCCCATACGGAGATGCTTCCAAGGTGAGACCTTCGAAGACCCAATTTTTCTTTTTCTTTCCATCGAACAATGAAAATCACTTTATTAAGTTCTGGTATTAATTTTTTTTTGGTGATAAGTTCGCATATTTAATGTTTTTGTAGGTATAATGAAGGAGAAGTTGTGTTATGCCATAACTCAAGGACAGGGATCTTTTGACGGGTCTTAGGCTTTCATCCTCTAGATGCACATACACAAATCTGTGAATTTGTAATTATCAGTCGTAGTTGGTGGTGGTGGGTGATGTAGATAGAAGAAGGAACTGTAGTTTTTTCGGCTGAATTCCGAAATACAACCTTTCATGGTAAGTAGCTCCTCTTCGTATTAGAAGAAAGTTTCAGTCAGGATTTTGGTTGACGGTAATGCTTAGGTCTCCTTATTGAACTTGTAATTGTCTGAATGAGCTTCATATCTACTTTTTTGTCCGAATGAGCTTCATATCTATAAATTGTTCTCAGGGAATCAATTTTTTGTTATATTTTTTATTTCATTTCATTTTGTAGTGTCATTTTCTCTCCTTTTCTTTACCTGTTATGCGTGTCCAAATAACAAAAGTTAAATAAATTACCTCGCACATGTGCTTTGATTGGATCGTGCTCGATTGCAGAGTCGGTGATGCTTCACGAAGAAGCTCTTGATAGATTACCAACCTCATCTACTTGTATGAACCTTCAAACTTCCACCCTATAGAAGGTATACTTTGGTATTCTTATAGATGTTTTTGGTTTGTTTTGTGTAGTATGGATTGTTAATTATCAACCTCAAGGCAGGGATTATGGAGAACTTGATGAAAGAATGCCGCAAGGATAGCTTAGGGCTGATTTGTGCTTGGCGACTAGTATTTGGGAAGTGCTTGGCTCATTAGGTCCCTTAGCAATTGCAAGTGTTGTAAGTTTCTCTGTAGTATCTTGTGATTTAAGTTAGAAGAATTTGTGAATCAACTTAGGGCTTAGAAAGTTTCTATGAACTCGAATTCAGAACTTAGTAAGTTTCTATGTATTTCCCTTAGAATTTGATACTTAACAAAAAAAATTGGTACTGAAAAGAATGTGTGGATTGGTTATTGAATGTGATTTGAATTGATTGTTGAATGTGGATGATGGATGGTATAAATGGTGTATGCTGGTTATTTGGAATGCCAGGCTTATTTCGTAAGAAAAATGAATCTTAAGTCAGCTTGGACTGTGTCAAAATTAGTCAATATTGACCAATTTTGACCAGGTCAAGGCTGACCGGCAGTCATTTTTTTGCTGTTACAAAAAAGTTCGTAACGGCTCTGAGCTGTTACAACATACCTGTTGCAAAAAAAATTCGTAACGGCCCTGAGCTGTTACCACGTGGCAAAATTCAATACGGCTCAAGCACATTCGAGAGCCGTTACAAAAAATTTAAACGGCCACAAAGCCGTTACGAAAAAAATGTAACACCCACTTTTGCAACAGGCGAGGGCCGTTACAACCCGTTTTTGTAACGGCCTAGTTCTGTTTCTAATCCCAGAATTTGGTGTAGTGATTCAAAGGAAACACCGAGTGAGTAGTCTGATTAACATTTAACTGGTCGCAATTTTTCCAAAAATGCGGAAAAGCTCAATACAATATTTTTCTCAAAAATTCACTCATCTCTATTTCTTTTTGCTGTGTATTCTTTGAATCTTTATAACTTATAAGCATTAATGTATAGGTTAGAAAGGAAATATTCCTCCTTGGAACAACAACTGTAACTAGCATTACTGACACTTCAAAAAAACAAAAAAAAAAAAAACAATGTGCACTTCTTCATTTACTAATTCTCAATTCCAGTTTTGCACAATATCAAGAACTGAACTGAAACAATGAAGATTCTTGACTAGGTTTCACAACATCTTCTTCTTTGCAGATTTTTTCCTTTGATTGAAATGACCACATAAATCATTTTTCGCAATGATATATGAGAAAATTTAACCTATTATTCGACGAGCAAAGGTACTGTTTTTGTTGACATATCTATGATATTTTGACATGAACAAATCATTTTCATATTTTTAACCAATTTCCTAATAGCAAGATAACTCTAAAATCCGCAACAGTAACAAACCGAAAGGGTGGATGCGCCCAAAACACAAGCGTACGGTTGAGCCTGGCCGTAGGCTAGGTGATACCTAGTTAGCTTTAAAGTAATCGCCATTTCGGTTTTTACACATTGTACCGTATTCTCAAAATATAAGTGACCTTGTTAGAGTAGTATTCCAAGTGTATTTAGGATTGTTCCCTGACATTTCCTTTTCTAGTAACGGCCTAATTAACAAAAATAGGACATTTTTGGGTGTGTCTTTCAAAAATATCGGAAACGTAAATTAATACACGAATATGGGTTTGTGTATCATTTTTACCCCTAACAAATAACTTTATTACATTTTTGTCCTAAAAATTAGTGGACCTTCCATTTTTTGTTATTGCTTTCAAATATTATCATGGGTAAATAAATTGGTTAAGACGCTAGTGTTTTCGTGAGTAAGGAAGGTAAAGCGAATGAGACCAAAACTATACTTAGTAATACAAATGAAAGGGATATAGTTAAAAAATTAACTAATTTTTCTTTGTAGAAAAGATGTTTATTGATTTTATTTATTTTTTGCCTGTTGTATAACTTTTTGTTTTTGTGTAGCTACATCTGTAAAAATTGATTGTGTTTTATCTAACTTTCTTTTGTACTATCAATCAAATAATAACTTTTCTTTAGAAAAATAAAATAAAATCAAAAGTGAATAAAATATTTTGTTTATTGTTAAGGTCCACAATCGAAAGTCCTGACCTGAAACTGGATATTTTGAGATTATTCAAAAGTACTACAATTAGGTCAAAAAGGTCCGGACTTTTTCATACTAAAGTCTGGACCTTTTAAAAATCCCAAAATATGGGTTGCCACATAGGAACCACATAAGTTAAGGAAGGTCTTGACCATTAGACCTAGAGTCCGGACCTTAGGTGCCAAGTAAGCACCACGTAGGTTTAGGAAGGTCCTGACTTTTAAAACTAAGGTCTGGACCATACTATGTGTGTCATCAATCGGCTATTCTTATTCAATTTATTTAGGTTTGGACACCTCTGTCTCCACCACCCTAAGAGCAACTGCAGTGGTGCGATCATAAACCAAAGAGCAAAGAGCAAAAAAACACCAAATTTTGGTTTTAGTCCGTGTTGTAACGCAGTGGAGGGAGACCAAAATTTGGTCAGGCGCAACTCCAAAATGCGTCCCATTTTTTTTTTTTTATTGTTGGGTGCAACCAAAATCTTGCGTCCCATATATTTTTTTATTTTGTTGGGGCGTAACTTTGAGTTACGCCCCAATCAGGCGCAACCAAAATCTTGCGTCCCATTTTTTTTTTTTTTTTTTTCGGTTCGTAACTCAAAGTTACGCCCCATTAGGCGCAACTTTAATCTACGCCCGACCAAAACTAAACCAAAGACCAAATATGGTTTGGTTTTTGGTTATAGTCTGATATTTGATCGATAGTACTCTCCGCTGCGTCTGTGTTTTCGACCAAATTTTTAGTTTTGGTCGATGACTGTGGATGCTCTAAGGTCCACAAAAATTTACAATTTCACGTCTTAATTTTTCATTCTCATTGTGTACACAGAAAATTCAAATAGCAAAATTTTTTCCCTTTTCCTAGTTTACTTGATTAGGTTAGAAAAAGTAAAGACCATAAAAGTATAATTAATCTTCTTAACTCCCAATTGTCTTGCTTTTTTTGTTTTTGTTTTGTTTATTTCTTTATTTTGGATTTGTATCTCTTCTATCACGTTTTGAGGCATCTTCTTTTAATTGATTATGATTTTGTGTTAAAAGAAAAGAAAACATTATTGCTCATTTACTTTTTGATAAAATGCTTAATGTCTCTTTTTTTGACTTAATATGTTGGTCCAGTTATACCCCTTTTTATATGATGAATCATGTAGGTACACCAAGTGGATTTGCAAGCCGAGGACTTTGCTCACGGGATTGGTTAAAGAAGTTCAAGTCTTTTGCATCACAGAGGTTTTTTTTTTGTTCTATTATCCATACCCAGTGTGTTTGTATTTTAAGCCGAAGTCTCCAATTATCTTGCTTGTTTTTCGATGTAAATTTGAGAGGAAAAGGTGATTGAGAGGGCTTACAAGAAGCTTGAACTTGATGCTTTAGCGATTCAAAGACGACGACTAGCGGAGAAAAAAGTAAGAGATGTTGATCCTTGCGACGACGACTAGCGGAGCAAAAAAGTAAGAGATGTTAATCCTTGCTATTCAAAACGCTCATGTTAATTTCTCATTGGCGATGCGGATGGCAATATTGCTAACAATTTTAGGTTTATCATTGAATTAATATGCATCTTGGTGTACCTATTAGTTATAATTCGTTTGTAAGTGCTTTTTTACATTACTGCTTTCGAGAGATCCCTCCAAAAGTGCTTTCGTAAGACACTGCTCATATCATGTGTTTCAAGGGCTTGGAATTTCGGTAGATTTATTTTGTTTCCAAGGTTGCTTAACATACACATAAGTTTCCAATGTACTGAAGAGATGTAACTATAGAGACAGTTCCTCGACGAGAGCTCTTCGATTTTCCACCTTTTCCCCGTAAAGCTTGTGAAACTTCTTTGCTTTTTAATCAATTGATGCATTAAAAATCTCATTTGCGACTCTCCCTTTATTTGGACTATTTCGAGGTCATAAAAATCAGATGAGCAAGTAAAAGAAACTGAAATACTAGACATAGCAGGTTGCAGCCCAATTTTTAAGTACCATAGGACATTCATTATACTAGACATAATTCGCAAACATGAAACGAAAGATAGGAGAAGACAAGGACCTAAAATTTATGTATTCAAACTTAATACAGAAAGATAAGGTCACTAAATAACCTCTACCTTTCATTCCCAATAAAAGTTGAACCAATTCTACGACCCTACGACACTATTTCGTGTAAAATTTATTTCTAACCCATTAAAGCTGGCCAACAATTCGAGCACTTCTTCTCTTCGGTGTTACCGACATTTCTTGGGCCTTTGGATCTCACTACCATGGTCATATACCTTCCTCCCGTGTTTACGCTTTGGCGCTGAATCCGTTGGTGGATTGATTTTGCATCTTGACTTGCTTTTCCATTGTGTGGTGCTAGGCATTTCACTTATACAACCAAAGATAGCAGGCATGATAGTTCCTCACGCTGTAGCCCTTGTCAATATACCTAAAAATAATAAAACCGCGATGGTGGTTAGGATGTAAAGAAATACTCCCTCCGTCCCACTAATAAGTGACCTAGTTACTTTTAGATTTTGTCCCACCATTAAGTGACCTATATCACTAAATAAGGAGATATTCCTAAACCGGAAAACGGGTCATATGACCACAACCCATAAAGTGTGGGAGCAATGGACATGTAAAATATAGGTCTGGTTGAAAAAGACATAAGAAAAATTAGTCATGTGTACCCTTAGCTTTAAACTTTATTCTTTATTATATCCTTTCTCTCTCATATTTATTTTCTCACTCTAATATATTATTAATCACGAGAAAGGTCTTAACTTCTCAAATATAAGTCGGATTTTAAAATTCAAAGCATAGTCCACACAACATGAAATATATACATATACAAGGGCTTTCATGCCTGTGCATTGATGCACGGGCTAGTGTCATAATGGACGATGCATTTTAATTTTTTCTACATGCAAGCGTGATGTGATTGTGCCTCATGAAGAGTTTAATTTTCATATGATTCTAAAGCAAGTGGGTTTGATACTTTAGAAAGTATTTCATAGCTCTTGCCAAATCCCATGTGCGAAGATGAATTGACGGCGGCACACTCAAGCTGCAATTCATAAACATACATCAAAGATCTCTTCCTCCAAATCAAACAGATACTTTAAAAAACCAACAAAACGATTCCTAAATGTCGATACCCCATCCCATCATTATCTCAGCTTTAATTATTAAACACAAGTGCTTTAGGCCTGCACAATGCGCGGCTAGTGTCATATTATACTTGCTTCCGGCTTTTGGATTATAAGATAAGAGGCATATTTTCTCTTTTCCATTGGCGCTTTATAAAGGATCCAAAATAACAAAAGAAATTATCAAGTACTTCATTCAATCGTAAATTTAAAACTCGTATTATGTGTTCAATTCTCGAGTATGTCGGTAAGCAACTAATTTATTTAATTGTTGTTCTTATTGTGCCACCACCAATGGCCGTAACCGTAAGATAGAAAAGGCACTAACCATTTCATTCATGAACCTTGAAGAAACATATATTCATTGATTTTCTATAGCCTACAAAAATAACAAATTCAAACCATTTTCTATTGGAACAAACAAAATCACGAAACCATTTTCTATTCGAACAAACACAATCAATTTGCATTCAATGTGAGATACCAAGAACAGATACATATATGTAGATCATAATCTTTGTGTATAAGTTATAGTTAATCATGTTGCTGATATAGTGACACATGATTGACCAAAACCAATATATAGCAAATAATTACAACCATATTTGAACCCAAACTTAAAAACTGTACCCAACGACATGACAAAAGAATGGAACTAACCATGTTAGTGGAGCCGTGCGTTCTCGGGAAAAACTATTTGTCCCATTTCTTTTCCTCGCGCTCACCATCCGAATCAAATAACAATAACAAATAATTTGGTTTGAATGTATGAACCCATTTTATCTATGAGATGCACTAAAGGAAGCCCTTGAAGATGTTGTTCATGTTGTTGACATTGTTACATGCATGTATGAAAATGCCTTATTCTTTATTTGAATCATCTTTTTCTAAGTAGCCTTTTTGTCCTCTTCATCCACCTTATCATCATAGTATATAAATGACACAACAAACACCAAATTCAAACCCAAGACAAATCAAAAATCGAAAAACATTATCAACAATATAAATAGTCAGTATAAAAGAAGCTAAATTCACCATCCTATATAAATGACACCACAAACACCAAATTCGAACCCAATACAAATCAACAACAATCGAAAACATTACCAACAATATAAATATGGGATCTCAGTATAAAAGAAGTTAAAACTTGTAACTTGGGCCATCAGTTTGCAAACAATTTATAAACTTGATTCTTATTACAGTTCTAGATTCCTAACTCTCTCGCCAACAATTTAGTTTTAATTTTCAACAATTTCATGGAAGTTCTTACCTTAAACTTCCATGTCCATGGTTCCGATTTGGCGTCACTTTCACCCTGCTCAAGATCCTTTTTGGGGAGGTTGATGATGATCAAAAGTATGGTTTAAGAAGAAAAAAAAAAAGGGAATAAATATCTAACAGTCTCCGGGAGTGGTTTTTTCATATTTGAAATGGCGATCAACTGATCATGTTCAATAAAGGACTAAGGGATTTGAGCCACCTTGAAGACTAAAGAAGAAAAGAGTAAAAGAATATTGTCTTGTTGTGTGCAAACTTTACCTTAAATCAGTTCGCAGAGAAAATTGGTGAGGGAATGGTTGCACTCTGTAAATACACGGACATCGGATATCGTCGACGTGCTCGTAGTAACATAATGTAAAGTGTTAATCTGCAATTATGGAACACGTTTTTAAACTGTTCAGAGTAGATATTGTCAAACATTACATCCATCTCTATTTTACTGCAATAGATCTCAAGTCGGGAAGCAATACTACAAATGAAAATATAACTTAATAGTTAGTACAAAATAACGAACCTACGGATTTTCGTCAACCGATAGAGAAAAACTTTAACTCCAACCTTCTAGAACTTATTACGAACAGTAAATCAACAATAAAATTTATGAAAGTGGACAACAAAATTGTATACGCTAAAACTTGCATCCAAGCGGTTGGTCACTACCGACGGATTAGTTGCAAGTTGCAACCTTTCATGAACAACTCTTCAAAAATAAGAGAACCTTTCATGAAAAACTCTTCCGAACAGATGTGTCTTCAAGACAAATTTGAAGGGTCGTTCCTTTTCTATTCGTCTAGTTGTCCTCACATCTAATATGACGATGACACATCGGACAAAAAAATTGAAATTTGTTTTGAGGCCGACATGTCAGCATAAACATTCTCCTTTATATTAAGAAGAAGAATTGATATAACAAAATAACATTTTGTAATAAGGCAAGTTGACATCATACACATTTCAAAAGAGTCTTAACAAAGGCATACACATTTAATTGCAAAACAGGTGATTGATTAGACATAAAGAAAACATAAGCATAAGATTTCATATATATATAACAACACACTTCAGAATGAGGGTAGAAACTGATATCCGTAAAGCATTCAAGCAACTCCTAATTGCCAAACCAAATATGTTTTTCTTATGCCATAAACGTAACAAGAAAGCGTGAGGTTATTTTATAAGGTTGCACATTTATTAAGTTGAGTTGGACAAACATGGATGGTTACGTAAAATCAATCTGGGTGGCTTAATACAAATTCATGGATTGGAGTTTTTTGAGCTGTAAGGGTGGGAAGAACATTCCAGTATAAAATCCATGAGAGAAGTACAATTTCTAGCTAACAATAGAGTTTCAAATACAGAGTTCATTGGAACATTTTCTCAAACAGTTAGCAAACCTAGTTTTCGAACACAAAAGAATCGATGGTAAATCCATCTTCCTACCTCAATAAACCCTAGTTTTCGAACACCAACAAATATTTTAAACCCTAGTTTTAGATAAAAAGAAAGAAACAAAGAAACCCTAATTATAAAACCAAAACCCTAGTTTTAAAACACCAAGTATTAAGGAATCGCACCTCAAATTGGAATAGCAGCGAGAGAAATGTGATAACGCTACACAAATTACTTGAGAGTTTTGATCTCCTTGTTATACAACTGATTCGCTTGATCGCCAAGCGATTTAAGAGGTTTTAGACGTCTGGGGCTTCCAAAATTGAAAAAGTTTCCTCTCCCCGTTTAAATAATTTCATTTCCATCCACTAGGCGGCTGAATGTAATATACATTAGCTGACTGTAACATACCCTATTTTTGTGTATTCTTTTATTTGTACCATATTTTTAGAAGATTTTATAAAAAGAGGGTTATTTTAGATAATTAAAACCTTTTTTTTTTTTTTTTGTAGTCCTATAAATGTTTCACTGTATTGTCTCTTTGAGATACAATTCATCAATACAACAATCTAATTTCTTCACAGTGTAGATTCTATCATGACCAAATTAGATACAAAATGCTTCCTAAAATGTTGTATACCTGCTTCTTAATTTGGTGCAAGTATAAGAATCTTTACATTCGGAGAAATAATTCTATGTTGGAGATTGCTTTGCTTAATCAATAAAAAAACCTTTGGTTTGGTAATTCATGATCCTGGGTGCTCACTTTCTAGCAGTAGGAGCATGAAACCCATACAACAACAATCAAAAGTTAAACTATTATTCAATTGAATCAATAAATGAGGCATACAAACATAGATAAAGAAAAAAAAAAAGATCCTACGAAACTTGAATCGAAACTGTTGAATAATGCATAAATATATGATGCTATCGGATTGGATAAATCTGTCTTCTAACTTGGGCTGACGATCTGTTGAATAACAAGTTCAATAAGTTCGTAATGTTCGAGCAACAAAGCAGTTCTGTCACTTAATGGTGATTTACGAATGGGCTCCGATAACCTAAACCCGTTCTGGCAAGCAGAACCCTCGGACCATCCATCTCTCGCCAAATCCAAAACATCGTAATAAGACTTCGCGAGTGCAGCATTCCAAGCTTGTTGAAACTTCGAATATACATTAGCATAGTTTCCCTGACATGAAGTCAAGCGTTCTTTCACTACAGTATCGTTTTCGTGCTTCAGTAACACTGTAATCTTATCGGCAGTCTCTTGAACCATTCCAATTGTTATTGAAACACTTATAACACTAAGCCCTTGGATATCTGCTGCTGCAGTTCTTGGATCTTCAGTAAGAGTGTCATTACAAAAGCCACCCGATGTTGAATATCGGCAGATTTTGCCAATCAAATCGGCATCTGCAGCAGAGACAGAAACTGCTGCAACAGAAAGAGCTAAAAGTGATAATAAAAGCATAGATGATGATAAGCTACGAACTCCCATTGTTTCTGCAAGTTTAGGGAAAATCTGATGCGCAATGACTTATGAGACAATACATGCTGCTGTGGAAACTATATATAGGCTATACTTAGACTAGAATTCAGCATGTTTCCTTAAAAATCTTGTTCCGGATTCGATTTCCTTATTACTGCTCTTTCCAAAAACCCGCTATGCCCCAATTGTAGCGTGTTTCCTTTTCTCATGGAAAGAAGCAAATAGGAATGCATTTCCTTAAATCCACCCTTTCCTGTTAGAGCAAATTCCTTTTTAAATGCTTGCAATGGCACAGAAGATACGGACCCCCTTTACAAATTAATCAACTGTACCTGTAAGAAGTTGTTAACCATGCCATTGGAACGTTGTTGATACTTGTGCACATGTGAGGGCCTCATCTTTCAATGTTTGTGCCAAGTGAAGGCATTTCTTTTTCTATTTTACATATCAAAATGAAACATATTAGTACAAACAATTATAACGTTATGAAACATACTGGTAGAAATGTGAAATGGCTTCATGAAAAATAACAACTTTACTTACCATCTTGAAATATAGTGCCTTCCAATCCGCATCAAATAAACTTCTCTTTTCAGCTTCACGCTTCTTCTTTTCTTGAGCCTTTTGGATATATACTGCCGCTTCCGGATCATTATTGATCACATGAGGATGATCAAAATGGTAATACCATTCCAAATAATCTTCTTCGGCTTCCTTTGTTCCTAGAGCAGGAATGAGCTCCTTCATATGGACTTGGTATTGTGCATTATCGCGGTCGTTCCAAACATCAATACTTGGCTCTGGGCTGTAGTTGAGCACGACATTGGCACTTTTTACTTTAAGAAGCATTAGCCAACAATTTGAAAGATTCTTGAGTGACTTTTTCTTGCGCATAACCATATTGGCGGAGAACTCGACGTGGATTGGCCATTACGTACCCATGAGGATGAAACAAAGGCCCGTTGTAGGATTCCAAACTTGAAAAAACACGATGATCAATCTCTTCTCCAAACTTATCTTTCTTTAGATTTATGTAAGGATCAAATATTACATCTTCAACAAAGTGAGAGCATCCATTTTCAACCTTAATTCAAACTATCTTCTCTTCTTTGTGCTTTACTTGGGTACCAGTGAATACAAACTTTTTTTTCGTAGGACGACCAATCTCATCATCTGACCAAGATATAGAAGGTCTCATGGTCGGAAAGTGGTCATATACCCATGCCTAACAAATTATATATAACCATAAAAATTATATACATAAAACCAATAAAAAAATGATAAATATAACAAAACCGAAACTATATAGATTACCTGAAAAAGACCAACATTCCCAAGAAGTTCAAGGGCTCCAACCCTCGAAGCTTTTCGAAAACTATCAAGTAAAAGCGAGGGTGGCGCGGCCCCAAGCATACTTTTTGGTCTCCGGAAATCTTTTAACCATTGTAAATAGTGGACATTAACTCGATTCCCCGAGTTATCGGAAAGAATATGGTACCAAGGAATGCAATAGGTATGCGGTGGTCAGTACGACGAGCTCTTGTTTCATCTATCACCTCATGACGTTCAACTACAGCCTTTTGTGTTCCTCCAAACATATCTTTCGATTCTTCAACAATATCTTTTTGACAGTATGGATGGACCATCTCTTGCTTCATCTCGGTTTATCTCCACCAGCCCACTTAAACAAGTCTCCGTCTCGCCTCGCTCCCATCCAAGTGTGTCTTTAACAAGGACATAAAGGTCTTCCCAACTCATATTGTTGTCAAAACCTTCGAAATGTATTTTCCTTCAACATTTAATTTCAAGATTTGCTTCACATCATCCGGCGTTATTGTCATCTCGCCGAATGGAAGATGAAAAGTATCGGTTTCTAACCAATATCGCTCTCTAAAGGCACAAGCAATAATAGAATCAAACTCATGCTGATGGTTGAGAATTCCATTACCTAGCCCTGTATCCAATACAAGATCACGAACCTCTTTACATTCTTCACATAACGGCCAATAACCACCCTTTTTATGTTTCAGTTTCTTTATCGCAATTTTATGATCCTACAAAGAATGTATTAACAACACATTTGTTAAATTTCTAAATTATACCCAATAGTATCAACTTGAACAAAATCATGCAAAATAAGTGAAATTTTGAGATTCTTACCTTGGTTTGGCAAACCTTAGCAGCCCATGAATATGGATAACCAAATAAGACCGTAGATTCATCGCGCCTCACCCCAAAGTCTACCATTCTTCTTCGCAGAAACAAATCATTGCCTTTAGGAATATGCTTGCCTTTTGGTGAAGGTATCTTCCTCGCTTCTTTTCCTTCACTTGAGGTTTAGGTGTAGCTTCAGGTGAAGCAACAACAACTTGTTTCCCTTTTCCTTGAACAACAACTTCTTCTTCTTCTTGTTGATTTGGTGTATCTCTAAACGAGTGTACCTCCCGATATCACCAGTAGTTGAAATTGTTCCCCTTCAATTTCTAGATTTTGGAAAACATTATCTTCAATTTCAGGACATGTTAAGCTACTTCCTTGAATCATATCCTTCTTCTTGTTAGCACCCTTGCGGAAACCTCTATAATCGACCCCACAATGAACTCCATGGCGAGGTGTAGGAGTATCTTTTGGTGTTAAGTTATTTCCTCTATTCTTTTTAGGCTTTGCTCCATCACGATTCCTGCAAGTTACAAGAAATAGATGTTATAGAATCAGTATTGATGAATTAGTAACACAGCCAATCTATTAATAAAAAAATGTTCAGTGCTTAATTACGTTTAGGTAATCCTAGAGAAAATAGAATCGAACACGTACGTAAAACAATACGCTTGGAAAGTTCAATCATCCAACCTAGGCGTAATACTATACGTCTGGAAAATTATGTAGCCCAACCTAGGCGTACACTAAATACGCCCGGAAACTTTGGTGCCGTAACCTAGGCGTAAGACTATACGTCTGGAAAATTATGTAACCCAACCTATGCGTACACTAAATACTCCTGGAAACTTTGGTGCCTTAACCTAGGCGTAAACATAAATTGCAACTTTCTCCAAAACATCCAGAAACTTTTACGCCTGGGTTTTGTCTACTGTAAGTAGATACGATTGGAAAAATTGTCTCGCTAACTGGGCGTAAACCTACATGCAAAATCAATTTACGGTTTGAATTCCTCTAAACCTATGCGTAAGTTCTTCGAACACTAGACTTACGCTTACAACCTAGGCGTAATGTGCCTTCAAAAAAAACAAACCCTAATTTTCTTCGATTTGATTCAATCTAACATGTTTTAAGCACAAAACGAGTAAGAATAGATGGGTTTGTCGATTAATACCTTGCATACACTATGGGTTGTTGTTGAGGAGTTCCAATTTCTCAAAAATCGCTTGCTTCAATCGGTGGGTGTTGAGGATGAAGTTGTTGGTCGTGGGTTGATTGAAATTACCATCATCGCAATCAGTTTGTTTCTTCCTCATCTTTCATACAGATTTCAATCTTACGAGGTTCAATTTTTCGGATCGCCGATTAATCGAAACGATGAAATGAATTGATGTGAAAATTTACCAGAAGAAGAAGAGAAAGAGAAGAAGAAGAAGAGCAGGAGTCAAAAGAGGTTGAAAGTGTGAAGATTAGATTAGGTTTTTTATTCTATTTTTGTTTTAATTTTAATTAAAGGGTAATTTGGACAAATTGCTATTGAATCAAAGGTATCCCTTAACCATTTTTGGTCACCGATATCCAAGTGAAGCCCCTCTAATGAAGTGTGACGCCCAATAATAGCTTACTTAAATTATGAATGGGTTGTGTGAGAGCTTACACCGATAACAATATAGATAGATTAAACACTCGATGCACAAGCTTCTTTAATTAGAAAAAAAAAATCATCGTTTTCATTTTCTAAGAATTTTTGTTACTATTTCCAACATTTAACGATTTTCGAAAGTCATGATGGTAGAGACTCTTTTGGTAGGATCGTACCCGTTCCAATGGCCCTTAAGTGTATCAAAGTCAATGCTCGTTCAAGCAAATGCATGTTTGTTTTTGGTTTCACCTATTTGCCACCCTCAATTTTCCTATTTGCCACCTACCTTAATTGCCACCACCACTTATCCTATTTGCCACCCATATATTTTTTGATATATCCTAAATACCACTTCTTGACTTTGTATTTGCACCCAACACCAAAACCACCCAATAACTACACGAAAAAAAGAAAAAACCCTAAGTTCTATAATAATTCTTTTTCACCATCTCCATCATACCACTTCTTGTACACCATATTCATCCACCGATCACTACCATCACTCATATATATTGTTAAATTATTTGTGCTAATTTTTGATTTTGCATCCAAAATATGTCTCCAAAAACAACAGAAAATATTCTAGAAATATCAAAGCCAACAAAAGATAAAATTAAACCTAATTGTATATAGAAATTCTTGTACGATTAGACGTAAGAAATTCATGTTTAAACTCGATTATGTTTGTATTAGTGTGATGAAGAACTGGTCGTTCGGCTTGGGTCGACTTAATTTAGATTGATTGACTCGACTGCATTTTTATTTTATTTTCTGAGAAGAACTAGTCGGCGGTTGGTGAATGACCAGTGGGTTTCTTGTTGGTTTTTAATTATCCGGTTTTTCATATGTAGTCGTCCAAAACTGGACAATTGAATGGTCAGATTTTTACCATCTATATAACAAAGCTATGTAAGCTTTAGGTCATAGTAAAAGAAGACAAAATAGCAAATAATTCCTGATGTTGAATTGGTTGGCTACTGTAAGTTGGGTGAGTATTATAAGGATTCATATGGATACTTTTTTAGCACGTTTAGTCTGTCTGTACTCCGCTAGTTAGCATTTTGGATCATCTTATTCGTTCTGTCTTTTAATTACAGGAATAAAAATAATAGTTTACTAATTAAAGCAAAAATTCTAACATAGGGTTAACGTTCTTTGAATGGTTTTTCATTGAAAAGAGAGGTTAATGGAGAAGAAGGCAATGGTGATAATATTAGTCAAATTTGATTTGATTTTGTAGGTGGTAAATAGGAAAAAGTACAATTACAAAGTATATTTTTTTAGAATTTCTAATGAGGGTGGCAAATAGGAAAAGTGCGGGTGGCAAATAGGTGGAACCTTGTTTTTTTTCTTTTTAAACATGCAAATATTATAAAAGTAATTAAACAGTTATTACACGAGGGAATGCATGTTTTGCCTATGACAATAACGAAGCCCCCTCAGAAAAATGGCAACAAATGTTGTATGGAAACACAATACCCGGCCAGAAAATGATATCCATGGATACTCCCAACAGGTTAAGAAGCCCAACTCTTTTATGACATGTTGTTCTCATTTCTATTGGTGCAAAGTTTGTATGCGCCACTATACCACTGAGAAATGAAAATATGCAATGGACTGAGTTGTGAGAGTAAAATGATCAAGAAGCTTCACCACTTTTTATCTTTTTATATTTGTGTATAATGAATGATCTACTCCTCTCATATCGATCCTGTAGTGTATTTTGCACATCTATGCTTTCAATGACATCAATAACAACAACAGCAACAGAAAGAAAAAAGGTTTGAAAAAAAAAAATAGATGCGAGAGATTAAGGGAAATAGAAGTTTGTATTTAATGGAGAGGGAGGACCCCCTCACACTTTTATTATCACACTATCTCACACGTTGGGCGTCATTTTGCGAATAAAAACCAAACCGTAATGGATTTGAAGCTAATATTTTAGGGATATGTTCCTCTTACCAAGTTCTATATCCCTACCAAAAATGAGGACATTCCGAAATATGAAACTTCATAATCTACCGATCTTAATTTCGACGGTCAGAAATCCGTTGATTTTCAACGGCTCATTTTCAAAGTAGTAGATGGTGGTGTTATATGTCTCGGAATACCCTCATTTTTGGTAGGTATGTAGAACTTGGTAAGAGGAACATATCCCCAAAATTTTAGCTTCAAAAACGTTACGATCTGGTTTTTGTTCACAAAAATAACGCTCAATGTGTGAGATAGTGTGATAATAAAAGTGTGAGGGGATCCCTCCTCTTTAATGGACTCTGACGGCCAGAATTATAATTTAGTGCACCTGAAACAACTAATTACTGGTACTGAAAAAGCAAGAACTCATTGAAGTTTGTATTCAATGACAAATTAACAATCCTACGCACCGATTATAAGCAAAAAGAAAAAGAAAAATACAAAGAATAAAGCAACGCAGATTTTCATAACCAACTATGAAGCTTTTCATGTTTAAATTTAATATTCACTCGCATTCTTTCTTTATATAAAAACTGAGTTTTTCCGAGCGACGTGGTTAATCGGAGCTTCTGGTTGATTCTAGCCCCACCAAACTTTTTAAAGGAAATTTATCGAAAATGATATATGGCACCCAGTTTTCGTGCACCCAATGCACCCAACCTGAGTGGCATGCACACATGGCTTTCTTCCTTAATGTACACGTAAATGCCATTAATACCTTGAGTTTAATTCATTTTAATTTATTTTTATTTTCGATTTTTAATTTTTGGTGAATCATTGATTCCACATCAATTATGTTGATGATCCTCTTCTCATCGTTGCAATCGTTGTAGCAAAGTTATTAGGATATTGAACTGAAATCTTATGAATCGATAACAAATTAGTCTATTATTAATAAAGATGTCAAAGATAATATAATTACTTAGGTTTGGATCTCCGATTATAATCCGTTCAAAACATAATCAAAACAAAATATCAGTAAGTTTCTGCGCTTATAAATTAATTGGATTAGTGGAATATAGGGTCGTTGGTGATGTTAAGCCATAAACTCATGTACCGGAGTTGGATTCAAATCAATCTTAGAAGTTACTGGCACGAAGTATTCATTTTTGGGCAATTTCATCCTTGTGTGACCTTTACTTGGCTTGAGGTTTCCTTATTTTGTGAACCTTACTCGCGATTGATTGTACCGAAGCTAAGTGGAATTATGGATTAACACAGATCAAAGATGATGATGAAGAGAGGGACAAATCGCTGTGGAAGCAGTAAGAGAATACCATATATTTAATCTAACCCGTCAAATTCTAATGAACGGTTGACAAAATGAAGTGAAAGTCAAAAATAAAATATCTCACTGGAAAACGCCATGTTTGCATGCCACCTCGGGTTGGGTGCATTGGGTGCACTGAAAACGGGTGCCATAAATCATTTTCGAAATTTATTTGATGTGGCAATTGAAAAATATTTTTTTGCCCCATAAGATTTTTTTTAATGGAAAACAGATTTTTCGTTACCTAAAGCAAATATCTTGAAAAATATAATGTTACCAAAAACACATCAAAAATCAATCACATTTCATCGTAGAATCAATCACACCCTAAGGTTTCATCGTTAGAAAAAAAATCAATCATGCATCAATCACGTAATCAGTCGCATAATTAATGAATTAAAAACGTAAAAGAAAATGTCCAACGTCCGAAGGTCCTTACAATTATCAAAATAACTCTTTCCCTAATTACAATTTTGTTCTATCAATTAAAACTAAATAAAGTTATCAATTAAAACTAAATAAAGTTTCTGATCATAATTGGAAAAAAAATAAAATTGATCAAATTGGTTCGACGTTGTGTCTTTCTTGCAAATAAATTTTTAAATAATCCTGTCCAACAGTAACAAAGTTACAGAAATCGTTAGAATGTAAACAAAAAATTGAAGCAATAACTGAAATCTTCGTTAGAATCTAAACAAAATTGAAGCAATAACTGAAATCTAAAGTGAGCCGATACAAAACGACCATACAAAATTTCAAGTATTAACAAAAATTCAAGCATTAACAAAATATTAAACCTTTTTTTTTTTTTTTTTTTTTTAATTTTCTTCATACCATAATTACAAATAAAATAAGTCTAAAATAAAAAAATTAAGCCGATTTCAAATTTTGTTATTTCTAGATATGTAATCTTTATATTTATACAAAAATATTCCAACCATTTAGTACGGAGATATCAGAATAATATAGCTATCTAAAATTTCAAAAAAAACAATGTACCTTATTGGGTGTTCCTTCCTAAATTAAAGATATTTTTTCTTAACCAAGATTCATATATTTTGGAAATTTTGTACTTTGATGCTCTATATATAAATCATTCGAGCAAAGGTAAGATCTCATCTCCTGCTTGGGTTTTGCTTTTTTATTTCTCAGTTGGTTAGATATATATCAGCTAATGGTGGTTTTTTATTTGCAGATGTTGGTGTACCTCTTCTCACTGTATTGATGGGAGATCAATGTATGGGTTCATGTCGTGCATTGAAAAGGTGATTAACTTATAACCTTTTGCGGTTTAATTTGTTTTTAATTTTTTTGACCTATGGCTTTCTGCGATTCCGTCCTCCTCTCAATGGATGAAGTAATGTATTTTTAGTCGGCTTATATCAATGGATTCATACTTTGGATTATAAAGAGATTTCTTTGGGGTGTTGCTACATATGGTTTCAGGTAACTTGGTGTATTTTTGTTCATGGCCATTAAGCAGATATCATTAACTAGAGCATTTTTATTGTTATCCTTAATGTGTAGATTCTTTTAGTGTGATTAAGGCTTTACAGTCACATAATGGAGCAGAAAGCTCCAAGTGGTCGAGAAGGGACACCCATCATGGGCTCCAAGAAGGCTGTCCACATCCTGACACCCATCATAGGTCTTCATGAGCATCAGGCAGGGGCGGAGCTAGAAGGTTTTGGTTGGGGGACAACCATATGCACATATTATCTCAGATAACTGCAGCCGAAGGCTGAAAAAAAAAAATCTAGACATTTTTACCACCAACAGTGTAGTAATTTGTTCACTTTTTGAAGGAAAAATACTGAAAACACATAATCAACCGATCAATCTGAATATTAAATAGTGTGATTTAATATTTGCATATAGATAAGTCAGCTAACTTTCCTAATATAACTTTCCTGAATATTAAACAGTGTAGTCAATCTGAATATTAACTTTCCTAATAGCATTTCCTAAAATTATCTTATCTAACGATAATTAGGGGGGATAAATATTCAATTTCCTAAATTATCTCTACTAATTTCCTAAATTATCTCTACTAGTCTGTTTGATCAAAAACTAGGGAGGACAACTGTCCTCCCTAGTCCTGGCGTGGCTCCGCCCCTGGCATCAGGGTAAGATTACTCAAAATCCATATTTGGAGTGATTGGCCGTTTTCTCCGAACAAATGTAAGCGAACTGGAGCATTTCTATATTGGCAAAGTTTCTTTAGATTTTTGGTGTGTTGCACTTGCACAGTATAAAACACCATTAGTTATATTTCAAACAAGCTACTTGATCCATTCATTTTTAAAGAGAAAATATGTTTGTTTCTTCGATGTGATTTGTGCTCATTGTAACAAAAATATTATGGTTAGCAAACACCTTCCTCCATTTTTGTGTAGAAAAACGTGTGTATGTGATATTTGGTTTAGTCTTGTGTGAAATTCAATGATAGCATGCGTCAATCAATTTTACTTTTAGTTTTGTACTTTTAACCACTTCGAAGTAACTCTACAACTTGAAATATTAGATTTTAGGATTTTATTAAATTAGTTATTTTTGTTGTTTTATGTTTCATGCTTTGAAAAATATATCAACAACCTAACTAGAACATTAGATAACTATTCCTCATGCACATGGTTTTTGCCTTGGCTGCTATATGGAAACACATCTAGCATTTGAAACTAGCATTTGAAATGATGATTACACCTCGAAGTTCTATTGCATGTACCATAATCCGAATTAGTTTTCTATTTTATTTTATTTATTTATTGATTCGAAAAGAATCCAATATAGATATCAGCAACAAATAATGTTGAATGTCCACTAAATGAAATACAAGGTCGTGGTTTCTGCTTTTTTTACTGGGTAGGTGGTGTATTTGAGTTTTTTTTTTTTTTTTGGTGCAATTTAGTTTAAATTTTTCCCTAATTCTATGTTGAGGTTTTCTGTTTATATACCAGCAATCTCAAATTATCACTTATGCGGAGACAACCATCTGTTAAAGCCAACAGAAGAGCCTGGTTCCTACCTCAACCATTTGTATAAGGTGGTTTTGGTTTTAAGGGAGTCCAAAAATGAAAATGGCCTTACAGTAGAAAGCCGGAAAGTGTTTTTATTACTTTGTTCTATTTAACAGTTGACACTCACTACGGTTTTCTCGGATATAAAGAATTTGCTTTGTTCACTATAAAAGCCTTAATACTGTATTCTTTTAGATCCCATATATATAGGTTACATTTTATATTTTATTTTTGCATCTCTTGAAGTTCTTGCTTGGATTTTGCTGTTGTTGATGGTGGTTTTTAAACAAGGGGTAAAATCGTAAAACTCCATGACCTAGTGTTACCCGCAACACATTAACTAAGAGCATTTAACTCAAAATAATTAATAGGGGTTTTTCAAAATACCCAGTTAGGGTTTTCGACACAAAACCCTAATTCCAAAACCAAGCCGCACACCGCACCATGGCAACAATGCCAAACCAAGCCGCACACTGCACCATGGCAACAATGCCAAGCCAAGCCGCACACTGCGCACCATGGCAACAATGCCAAGCCAAGCCGCACATTGCGCACCATGGCAACAACGCCAAAACCAAGCCGCACACTGCGCACCATGGCAACAATGCCAAGCGAAGCCGCACACTGCGCACCATGGCAACAACGCCAAAACCAAGCCGCACACTGCACACCATGGCAACAATGCCAAGCCAAGCCGCACACTGCGCACCATGGCAACAACGCCAAAACCAAGCCGCACACTGCACACCATGGCAGCGACGCCAAAACCAAACTACATATCGCACTCATTGGCAACCGTGCCAAACTAAGCCGCTATGCCATTGGCGCATACCAAATATAGCGCCCTAGGCTTGCAAAACGTGCAACTAGGTCAACATGGCCGTACGTGCCATTGGGACATGCCAACGCATACCACAAGCCATATTTCCAAGCCGCTATGTCATTGGCGCATGCCAAATATAGCGCCCTAGGCTTGCAAAACGTGCAACTAGGTCAACATGGCCGTCGTGCCATTGGCACATGCCAACGCGTACCACAAGCCATATTTCCAAGCCGCTATGCAATTGGCGCATGCCAAATATAGCGCCCTAGGCTTGCAAAACGTGCAACTAGGTCAACATGGCCGTACGTGCCATTGGCACATGCCAACGCGTACCACAAGCCATATTTCCAAGCCGCTATGCCATTGACGCATGCCAAATATAGCGCCCTAGGCTTGCAAAACGTGCAACTAGGTCAACATGGCCGTACGTGCCATTGGCACATGCCAACACGTACCACAAGCCATATTTCCAAGCCGCTATGCCATTGGCGCATGCCAAATATAGCGCCCTAGGCTTACAAACCATGCAACCTAGGCCAAGTCGGCCACGCATTCCATTGGCACATGCCAACATGCTCGCTGGTAGCTTCTCCTACCAAGGCCACGGCCCTAACGGCCACGCATGCCATTGGCACATGCCAACATGCACGCCGGTAGCTTTTCTTACCAAAGCCACGGCCCTAACGCCACGCATGCCATTGGCACATGCCAACATGCTCATTTGGTAGCTTTTCTTACCAAAGCCACGGCCCTAACGGCCACGCATGCCATTGGCACATGCCAACATGCTCGGGTCGGTAGCTTTTCTTACCAAAGCCACGGCCCTAACGGCCACGCATGCCATTGGCACATGCCAACATGCTCGCCGGTAGCTTTTCTTACCAAAGCCACGGCCCTAACGGCCACGCGATGCCATTGGCACATGCCAACATGCTCGCCGGTAGCTTCTCCTACCAAGGCCACGGCCCTAACGGCCACGCATGCCATTGGCACATGCCAACATGCACGCCGGTAGCTTTTCTTACCAAAGCCATGGCTCTAACGGCCACGCATGCCATTGGCACATGCCAACATGCTCATTTGGTAGCTTTTTCTTACCAAAGCCACGGCCCTAACGGCCACGCATGCCATTGGCACATGCCAACATGCTCGCCGGGTAGCTTTTCTTACCAAAGCCACGGCCTAACGGCCACGCATGCCATTGGCACATGCCAACATGCTCGCCGGTAGCTTTTCTTACCAAAGCCACGGCCCTAACGGCCACGCATGCCATTGGCACATGCCAACATGCTCGCCGGGTAGCTTTTCTTACCAAAGCCACGGCCCTAACGGCCACGCATGCCATTGGCACATGCCAACATGCTCGCTGGTAGCTTTTCTTACCAAAGCCACGGCCCTAACGGCCACGCATGCCATTGGCACATGCCAACATACTCGGGTAGCTTTTCTTACCAAAGCCACGGCCCTAACGGCCACGCATGCCATTGGCACATGCCAACATGCTCGCTGGTAGCTTTTCTTACCAAAACCACGGCCCTAACGGCCACCCATGCCATTGGCACACGCCAACATGCACGCTGGTAGCCTAACTTGCAAACCGTGCAACCTACCACCAAGGCATTCCGCACATGCCATTGGCACATGCCAAACACACACGCTGGTAGCCTAACTTGCAAACCGTGCAACCTACCACCAAGGCATTCCACACATGCCATTGGCACATGCCAAACACACACGCTGGTAGCCTAACTTGCAAACCGTGCAACCTACCACCAAGGCATTCCACACACGTCATTGGCACATGCCACATGCGCCCCTAGCAGCACCACTTGCACTCAAGATGCAACCAACACTCGAGACATCAACACAAACTCGGGGATGCTTTCCAGGGTTTTGGTTTGGCGGTCACAGCTTGCAGTGTACACTACGCTCACATTAAGAAAGCGTGAAAAGGAATAAAGCGGTCAAATAAATGAGGAAATAGTGGTGAAAACGTTTTCACCCATTAACACCATGCGGTTACCACCTCTTCCCATTATTTCACCCTTTACTCTCTTCATTCATGAGGCCAGGGTACGTTTCAATCTCGACTTGTATAAATAGGTCTTACCTATTTCCACCAGACAACAAGTCTCGGTCAGGAGAAAAATACTACACTCTCAGAAAAGACAACTTTGCAAGCTCTCCAAAAAGCTTTCATCTCTTGCAAGCTTCCTAAGCTTTCACTTTCTGATACAAGTCGAGATACTACTCTCCCAGAACTATTCGGGTCTCAACACCTTTCTTTGCGTCCCTCCCCAAATCAACCCTTCTCCTCCACTTTGTGACCGAAGCAAGTCCGGAACGACCATTTCTTGGTTTAGGCCGGACTTGTCTGATTGATCTCTCGAATCTATAAAGTGCTCACGTGCAAAGACATTTGTTTAGGGTTTGAACCAGCTTCTCACTCACCTACCGAACTTACCAAAATCGGCAGAAACGATTTTCACCCATAAACAATTGGCGACCACAATGGGAGGATTGATCTATCGCTACAATGTCGAGACTGTCGATCTCGTTCTTCACCCCAGGATGTCAAGATGGTAGGGGAAGGCGACTCAATCCGACGCAACTACTGATACAACCCGGTTACCAGTTGTAAAAACTACACAAGAAAACTGGGGACTCGCTGAAGATGCTACCAGTGATTGGGGACTTGCTGGCGATGCTACCAGCAAAACCGGCTTTTTACATGAAGAGAGGCATGTTCGCAAAACCTCCAGGAAGATACCCTTATAAATTGTTTTGTTTAAGACAACTACATCTAGTTGTGGTTCGGGTTCAGGCTCTATGAACGGGTCTAAATAAAATGTTTTCATGGGCTGGACTTCCTCAAAAGAAGGATGCTTAAGATCAGGTTGTAGAGTCTGGAAATACTCAGTTAAGAACTTAGAAGCACATAACAATAACCTGAATAATTGAGGATCCTCTAAGTCAATCAGTTTTGACTTACACAACTGACCAAAATAAGATTGGTGGTCTTCCTTAAGCAAATGTGTCGACCCTAATATCCTAAAGTAATTAGGTTTAGTCTCAAAACTTAATAATTGACACATCTGAAACTTATACGTACCCACAATTGGAAGGAAGGTTTGGTGTGGGAAAACAAAGTCAATCGTGGTATCATAGCCTAGGTTAACCACATCAACCGGAGGATGGGTTCTTAACAACCGAACTTCTTTATGGACACAACTAGGTTCGGAAAAAGTGTATGAAGATAATCTTTTAAAATGGTTGAGGCACATATGTCAAGTCCCAAGTTAGGGACCTTTCTAAGAGTTAAGGTACATGGAGAATGATAATCACCCCCAAACTTAGAGTTTTCAGTGTCTCTAGAAAGACTAGTCACAACTTCCCTAATTTCAAGGTCATCTAATTCCTAAAAATGGTCAATTGATTCTTCTAAGTCAGGTACATCCTCACACATCTCTACGAGTTCATTTTCTTTTTCTAAGTCTATTGTTTCTAAATCGCTAGACTCAAAATAAACTCGTTCCTCTAAACCATCATTGGCTTCGTAATCAAAAGGAAATACTACATCGTCTAAAACCGGGGTATCTCTAGTCAAATCCTCATCCTTTTGAATAGGTGAATAATTATTAAAATTATTTGGATTTGAACTAGAAATATTATCATCATTAAGCTCAATTGGAGTAACAAATTCTCGATCACTATGCCTACGATTTCAAATTCTTCATCAACACTATCCTCATCATAATCATCATTATAATAATATGAAAATGGTTGAACCTCATCTAGACAAGTAGTGTTACCAATTTTATCCTCGTCATCTTGATTATGTGAATAAAAATTATCCTTATTTTTAAGGGTGGTATTGGGAACACTATATTGGAATTTAAGACTATCTTGAGCAAATTTTTCCACAATCCTATTTGTACTCTCAAGAATTGCTTGAGGGACTCTTCTAAAGATATCTTAGTTGATCGCTCTACGGACTCTTCTGGAAGCGGAGTATTATAAGTCTCTTTCATAAATAAGTGAAACTTCTGTGTTGACTCATTGAAACTCTTGAGAGACTCTTCTAAAGAAATTGGAGGATGGCTTTGCTCGTAAGACTGATGCATGTGTGGATAGTAATTGGGCGCACCATGGTATGACCCATGACCTTCAAAAGGTTGGCGTTCCCAACCACTATTCACACTCTGGTCATAAAAAGAGTGATGTCCATATTGTTCAGTTGGATATTCATATTCATTGTGATGGCTATTGTAATACCAGTTTGACATCCTAACCGCAAGGGAATTCTACACAAGCACAAACAAGGCCGACTCAACCACAACAAACCTACCGATTTCTAGCAAACAAAAAGCATGATGGCTCCACTTAGATTGTTTTCTAGACCAGCTTCTAAACCTTCGAAAGGGAATTCGTTAATCTGAGCAAACCCTTCCGGAATCAATCCGAGTTTAAGTAAGTTGAATAGAGGCGAGGGAAGCTCGCGTGGAGCTTTGATACCCAAGGCCTCACCGCATTACAAGGCGGCAAATCACGCATTCAACTCACGTAAATCATCATGAACTTCGAAGTATGCTCAAAAGAGTAACCAATATTTTTCGAACGACTTTCCTATTAAGCTCGTTACCCTATAGGTCTCGTTCTAGTCAAAATTTTAGGCTTAGGTTCGTGTTTGGTTTTGTTTTCCTAAGGCGGGCAAGAAGAGAACGGTGATGAAATCCGAACTCTTATCTTGTAAGGCCAGTCCTTGCCCTTTACTAGGAAATTAAAGCAGCCGGATTCAGTTCCTCGACATATATTCACACGAAATCATCCAGTAAACCCGCTGACAGGGGATTCGCGGGTGTTTAGAATTCTTACCTCCCGTTCCAGACGGGGGATGAACGTTGAAGTCGACTCGGGCCACGACTCCTATGTCATGTACGAACCCGAGGGGCCGAGACGATATCTTAATCGTCGTCCTTCCCTGTGCAGTTTGTATTTAAATAACCCTTCCTTAGGGTTTAAAATTAGTAATGTCCGATAGTCCAAAATAAAGTCCAAAAATTAAAAAGTCAAAAAATAAAAATTACAAAAATAGTTACCTAATTACAGTTCTAAAAAAAATAAAAAAAATAATTACACTATATACAAAGTTTTCTTCTTCACTTCGTTCGGATCTCTTTTCTTTCCTATTTTGGCTTTGCTTTTCTTTTCAACACTTTCTCTTTCTTTCGCTCCACTCCAAATCAAAGCAAACAAATACCAAAACGCGTAAAAAGAACAAAAAAAATAATAATAATAAAAAAATTAATAACAAAACCTAAAAAACAAATCTATACACAAGTCCGCGTCGGGCGGCGCCAAAATTGATGTGACTCAATAATGTTGTAGAAAGTGGTAGTAAGGTTGTCGTTCACTCGGACTTGATAAAATCGATCCTAGGATTTAATAAAGAAAATAATAAATATAAAGAATATATACAATTTATGTCACAAGATGGAGAGAGTTACTGGGACTCGGGATTCCACCAATTCTTACATTCACGCGGTTCATCTATTAATTCCGGACAATTAAGGCTCATAAAGTAACAAACATCGACTCTAATTCTTTGCCAAGGTAGATTTTATAAAGAATTATATGTAACTCACAAGCATGGCGCATCTAAAGTACCTAAGACTAAGCATGCGACATCTAACGAATTCACAAATAATCAATAAAAATCATAAATCAATTATAATAGTGCAAATAGTCATAAAGGAATTAAATAGAATTACCACATGGGTGCCAAACAGCTTCCTCCGTCGTCCCAGTGATGGGTTCTAGCTCATCATGTTGGAAACACGCTCAAAATCCATTGTTATTGCTCAAAGGAGGTGTACAAATGATGAAATGGAGAAAATGATAAAATCGGGTGTTTGCAACGGTTATAAGTGTTGCAAACATCACATAAAGAAGGTTAAAACCGTTACACGCTTTTAAGTCTCGCCTCCGTATTGCGACCCACGCCTAAGTGTCGTTGTCACTTTGATAAACGACTTGTCTTCGAGAGTGTAATGTTCTTCGTGTTTTTCCTTCACAGCAGCAGCAGCAGAATTGTGTAACTCGATTTTTCTGGCTCTGTGGTTGCTCCAAACTCTCTCTAACTCTCCATCCATTTTTCCTTCGACCCCAGCAACCTATTTATACCTTTTTGGACCAAGAATCACTCCTCATTAATCCAAGATATCCTCCCATCACTCGGCAGAAAAGATATTATACTCGGGCTATATTCTTTCCATTTTTTGAAGCAGCATGCGTCTGTTGCAATCCAACTCACTCCAAACTATCCCCGTTTAACTCAATCACGCTCCACAAGTCTTTCAAACACGAGCAGCACATGCCAAAGCACGCTGTAATCCCGTGAAAGACTCTTCTCGTGCACAGCTCTATGTCTTCTCCTCGCGAGTTATCTAGCCAAATTTAGCTGACTAATCGACCCATACTAACCCTGTTAGGCTTTAACAAGTCATCCCATGAAATTTCAACCATTGAATCTCATTCTAACACGTCCAAAAATCAAACCAAAATTCTCGTTGAATAACAATAATTTCCCGCCAAAACCAAAATTTGAAATGGAGAGGATGAAGTGCCCTGATCCAAAACATGGGCACCTTTATCACCAGGGTGCCTGGGTGCCCTTATCCAAAATGAGGGTGCCTTTATCACTTTTCTCCCGGGGTCCAAATAACACTTTTTGAGCAACTTTTTCCACACAAGTGTATTTCTCCAAAAACACCTACACACACATAAAAACACCAAAATTAGTACAAAAATCGAGACTAACAATACGAAACATTGAGGACAAATTAGACACATAAATGCGTCTATCACTCACCCCATCTACATATGATCGTATGGGTGTCCGAACACCATCTGGAGATGAAAGCAACCAATCCCGAGATATCCTTCCTAATCTGGAGATTTACTGAAGCTCTGACAGCATCAATAATCTGCGCTCGCGTCAAGTTGGTATTTATATGCTCCTTACTCACCATGAACTCAACCCATCTATCAAAAGAACGCAATGGGCTTTGGCACATCCTGAAATCAATATTGGAAGAGGAATATACCCCTTTATGAAGACAGAACCGTATGGTGTTCTCTGGGCGAACCGAACGCGTCTTCTTTTCATCTTCACCACCGGTTAACAAAATTGGCACGAAACCTGGGTGATTTTTCCGAGCAGAGACAAGTTTCTTGGCAAAAAACTCATCATCCGTGTTTGGTATGGAATTATGGACATCCTTTGATGAAGCGAAATTTTGTTCAGGTAACATCTTGTCGGATCTCTTAATAACAACTTAGCAACAAGATACCTGCACACACAAAAAAAACACAAAATTATCTCCCTGACACATAACCGCGCCCAACAAGAGGAAAACCCGAAATAATAAAAGAAAAGAAAAGAGGAGGGCGTATTTTCTACGGGTTCAAGACTATATACGCAGTATTTTCTTCGGGTTCAAGACTATATACGCAGTATTTTCTTCGGGTTCAAGACTATATACGCAGTATTCTCTACGGGTTCAAGACTATATATGCAAAGTATTCTCTACGGGTTCAAGACTATATACGCAAAGATTTTCTTCGAGTTCAAGACTATATACGCAGATTTTCTTCGGGTTCAAGACTATATACGCGGTATTTTATACGGGTTCAAGTATGCCTACAGTATCCTTCTTCGGGCTCAAAATTATATGGAGTATTTTTCTACGGGTTCAAAACTGCACGCGCAGTATTTCTTTCAGGACCGAAAAATCATATATACAATATTTCCTGCGGGTTCGAAGTCGTATGGAGCATATATACAGTATTCTTCTTCGGGATTCATGTACAGTATTTTCTACGGGTTCAATACTGCACACGCAGTATTTTCTTCAGGGTTCAAATTATATACGCGGTATTTTATAAGGGCTCAAGTGCGTCTGCAGTAACCTTCTTCGGGTTCAAAATAATATATGGAGCACTTTCCTAAGGGTTCGAATAATATATGCAGTATTTCCCTTGGTTGCATACATACAATATTTTCTACAATAGACACGCCAGGAAATTATATGCATAAAGAAAAACGCCTAGGGTTTACACCTACATAAAAAGGAAGTACTGGAAGACATACCTGGAAGCTGGTTCTTCTTTATGACTCACATCTGGTAGGAAAGGATGAAAAGATGAAAGTGCAAGATGGGAGAAAGGGACTTTATATACATAGGCGTAAGGATTCTGAAATAGGGAAGGATTTCCTTTTACCAAAATCGTGCGTGTAAGAAGCGGGCCCACAAGGGCGCCCAACCTCCCAATGTCTCCCAAGTTGCGCCGGTCCCACCAGCTAGCACGCTCAGTTTCCTAAGTCACGCCCACAAGCACGAACAGCTTCCACACCCTGCGCCGGTCCCACCAGCTAACACACTCAGTTTCCCGACTCATGCCAACTTCCCAACGTCGCCCAAGCTGCGCCGGCCCCACCAATTGTGCTAGCCTCCCGATTTGTGCAAAACTACCGGAGGCAAGGGTTCCAAATCCTATTTATAAAAGGTCGACAAGCCTCCTCAATTCTCTTTACGGTTTGCTGTTGATATTTTGTCACCATCTTATGCTTACCTCGCAATAAAGCCCCTGTTTCGAGCTAAGCAGGGGACTTAATGTTGATGGTGGTTTTTAAACAAGGGGTAAAATCGTAAAACCCCATGACCTAGTGTTACCCGCAACACATTAACTAAGAGCATTTAACTCAGGTATAAATAATTAATAGGGTATTTTTTCAAAATACCGTTAGGGTTTTCCGACCGTAACCCTAATTCCAAAACCAAGCCGCACACTGCGCACCATGGCAACAATGCCAAACCAAGCCGCACACTGCGCACCATGGCAACAATGCCAAACCAAGCCGCACACTGCGCACCATGGCAACAATGCCAAACCAAGCCGCACACTGCGCACCATGGCAACAATGCCAAGCCAAGCCGCACACTGCGCACCATGGCAACAACGCCAAAACCAAGCCGCACACTGCGCACCATGGCAACAATGCCAAGCCAAGCCGCACACTGCGCACCATGGCAACAACGCCAAAACCAAGCCGCACACTGCGCACCATGGCAACAATGCCAAGCCAAGCCGCACACTGCGCACCATGGCAACAACGCCAAAACCAAGCCACACACCGCACACCATGGCAAATACGCCAAAACCAAACTACATATCGCACTCATTGGCAACCATGCCAAACTAAGCCGCTATGCCATTGGCGCATGCCAAATATAGCGCCCAAGGCTTGCAAAACGTGCAACTAGGTCAACATGGCCGTACGTGCCATTGGGACATGCCAACGCATACCACAAGCCATATTTCCAAGCCGCTATGCCATTGGCGCATGCCAAATATAACGCCCTAGGCTTGCAAAACGTGCAACTAGGTCAACATGGCCGTACGTGCCATTGGCACATGCCAACGCGTACCACAAGCCATATTTCCAAGCCGCTATGCCATTAGCGCATGCCAAATATAGCGCCTAGGCTTGCAAAACGTGCAACTAGGTCAACATGGCCGTACGTGCCATTGGCACATGCCAACACGTACCACAAGCCATATTTCCAAGACGCTATGCCATTGGCGCATGCCAAATATAGCGCCCTAGGCTTACAAACCATGCAACCTAGGCAAGTCGGCCACGCATGCCATTGGCACATGCCATCATGCTCACTGGTAGCTTCTCCTACCAAGGCCACGGCCCTAACGGCCACGCATGCCATTAGCACATGCCAACATGCACGCTGGTAGCTTTTCTTACCAAAGCCACGGCCCTAACGGCCACGCATGCCGTTGGCACATGCCAACATGCTCGCTGGTAGCTTCTCCTACCAAGGCCACGGCCCTAACGGCCACGCATGCCATTGGCACATGCCAACATGCACGCTGGTAGCTTTTCTTACCAAAGTCACGGCCCTAACGGCCACGCATGCCATTGGCACATGCCAACATGCTCATTTGGTAGCTTTTCTTACCAAAGCCACGGCCCTAACGGCCACGCATGCCATTGGCACATGCCAACATGCTCGCTGGTAGCTTTTCTTACCAAAGCCACGGCCCTAACGGCCACGCATGCCATTGGCACATGCCAACATGCTCGCTGGTAGCTTTTCTTACCAAAGCCACGGCCCTAACGGACACGCATGCCATTGGCACATGCCAACATGCTCGCGGGTAGCTTTTCTTACCAAAGCCACGGCCCTAACGGCCACGCATGCCATTGGCACATGCCAACATGCACGCCGGGTAGCTATTCTTACCAAACCCACGGCCCTAACGGCCACGCATGCCATTGGCACATGCCAACATGCTCATTTGGTAGCTTTTCTTACCAAAGCCACGGCCCTAACGGCCACGCATGCCATTGGCACATGCCAACATGCTCGCCGGTAGCTTTTCTTACCAAAGCCACGGCCCTAACGGCCACGCATGCCATTGGCACATGCCAACATGCTCGTTGGTAGCTTTTCTTACCAAAGCCACGGCCCTAACGGACACGCATGCCATTGGCACATGCCAACATGCTCGCCGGTAGCTTTTCTTACTAAAGCCACGGCCCTAACGGCCACGCATGCCATTGGCACATGCCAACATGCACGCTGGTAGCTTTTCTTACCAAAGCCACGGCCCTAACGGCCACGCATGCCATTGGCACATGCCAACATGCTCGCTGGTAGCTTTTCTTACCAAAGCCACGGCCCTAACGGCCACGCATGCCATTGGCACATGCCAACATGCTCACTGGTAGCTTTTCTTACCAAAGCCACGGCCCTAACGGCCACGCATGCCATTGGCACATGCCAACATGCTCACCGGGTAGCTTTTCTTACCAAAGCCACGGCCCTAACGGACACGCATGCCATTGGCACATGCCAACATGCTCGCCGGTAGCTTTTCTTACCAAAGCCACGGCCCTAACGGCCACGCATGCCATTGGCACATGCCAACATGCACGCTTGGTAGCTTTTCTTACCAAACCCACGGCCCTAATCTGGCCACGCATGCCATTGGCACATGCCAACATGCTCGCCGGGTAGCTTTTCTTACCAAAGCCACGGCCCTAACGGCCACGCATGCCATTGGCACATGCCAACATGCTCGCCGGGTAGCTTTTCTTACCAAAGCCACGGCCCTAACAGCCACGCATGCCATTGGCACATGCCAACATGCTTCGTCGGTAGCTTTTCTTACCAAAACCACGGCCCCTAACGGCCACGCATGCCATTGGCACACACCAACATGCACGCCGGTAGCCTAACTTGCAAACCGTGCAACCTACCACCAAGGCATTCCACACATGCCATTGGCACATGCCAAACACACACGCCGGTAGCCTAACTTGCAAACCGTGTAACCTACCACCAAGGCATTCCACACACGTCATTGGCACATGCCACATGCGCCCCTAGCGACACCACTTGCACTCAAGATGCAACCAACACTCGAGACATCAACACAAACCGGGGGATGCTTTCCCAGGGTTTTGGTTTGGCGGTCACACTTACGGCGTACACTACGCTCACATTAAGAAAGCGTGAAAAGGAATAAAGCGGTGAAATAAATGAGGAAATAATGGTGAAAACGTTTTCACCCATTAACACCATGCGGTTACCACCTCCTCCCATTATTTCACCCTTTACTCTCTTTCTTCATGAGGCCAGGGTACGTTTCAATCTCGTCTTGTATAAATAGGTCTTACCTATTTCCACCAGACAACAAGTCTCGGTCAGGAGAAAAATACTACACTCTCAGAAAAGGCAACTTTGCAAGCTCTCCAAAAAGCTTTCATCTCTTGCAAGCTTCCTAAGCTTTCACTTTCTGATACAAGTCGAGATACTACTCTCCCAGAACTATTATGGTCTCAACACCTTTCTTTGCTTCCCTCCCCAAATCAACCCTTCTCCTCCACTTTGTGACCGGGCAAGTCCGGAACGCCATTTCTTGGTTTAGGCCGGACTTGTACAGATTGATCTCTCGAAACTATAAAGTGCTCACGTGCAACACATTTGTTTAGGGTTTGAACCAGTTTCTCACTCACCTACCGAACTTACCAAAATCGGCAGAAACGATTTTCACCCATAAACAGCTGTTTAATTTTTTCTTGCTTTTCCCAAGCCAATAAGCTTTCGGGGTTTCTGCAAGTGCATTATAATCTTCTTATGAAAGTTTAGTGTAGTGAATGGATCAGTTCTTTTTATTGATTTGGGATTTTAGATTCGGTAATTGTAGCTCATAATCAATAAGTGTCCTGCATCTATATGGTCTACTTGCATAACATCCAATCCTATTCAGGCTTGGCTTCCTTTTTCTATCGAAATCGCCAAGGTGTCCCATAAAGACAGTTTTACTATTTGAATCTCAAATTTAGAATAGATTGTGGTCTAACAAAATCAACAAAACTTAGTATTTTCCTGTAACTCTCTCTCTACATATAGTTCTGAGTCTGAGTTATAGTTTGCTTATCAATTTCTTTTATGGATATTTTATTGTGATTGTTGTTAACCAACGACCTTAATAAGTAGTTGTTTAGTTTGTGCTGCATATAAATTATCAATATGCGATAGATGAGAGTTTGTCATCTAATTGCGCCAAACTGTCCTATGTCGTGCGATAGCTGAGAGCTTGTCATCTAATTGCGCTAAACTGCCCTATGCCGCCCAAGGTGAATTGGGGCAAAAATTATGAAAACCGACTCCAACATGCATATAGATGAAGACAGGGATGCGACTAAATCAAAGTTAGTCTATGGAACTATGGGAGAACGTCCCAAGATCTCCAAACTTATTTGCTTTCTTACGCTATTTGCTGATAGGAGGAACATCCAAAGCTCCAAAAACTAGCCAAAGCCACACAAATATAAGGTGAAACTAAGAAAAACCGATAGTCATTTCTTCTTTTCAGCTGCAACACTGTTGTAACCTTGGTTTTCCATGCAATTATTTGGATGTTCTTTTTTTATTTCTCTGTGATATGGAGTTCTGATTCTATATTTCTATTATTAATATCTATTATTAACTATTTGAAGTTTGGGTTAGAAGTTAGAACCCATAAATTCTCTTATTTTCAGATCTTCATTTAGCTTACCCTTTTACGAGCATAATTATGACTTAATTTCTGAAAGATTTGAATGAGATTTGATATTCAAGATGAATACTTATTAGTAAAATCCCTTTCTCAAATGAATTTTTTTTCTAAAAAAATACTTAATTATAAATTCTTATACAACTCATCTTGAAGTAGTCATTATCCTTGGATTCTTTCATGGTATGTGGGTAGTGAATATGGTACTGCACATCCACAAATTCACAAGCTATATGTGATGTGTCCAGTATATAATATTGTGTGTCATATGATGCCAATATATGATCTATGGATGTATTTTATAGAACATTTGATTGAAACCTTCCAAAGAATCATGAATGTGTTTTATATGCATCCTTGAAGATTACGTATTTAACATTACGAGAACATTGCCAGAAAAGAAAAAAAAAAACTTTGATGGTCTTGAAGATTACAAATTCAAAATTTATGAGAGAACATTGCCAATCTAAATAGAAGTTCAGAAAGTTCAGAAAATATTGTAGTTGTGGGTGTCTATCTTTAACTTTTGGACTTTTTGAAAGAATCAATAGACTACGTGAAGGTGGAGACAGGTGTCCGACATCCACTGTACTACAAATATAATATCTTGCAAAAATAATCGATTTTTGAAAATAAGTCTAAATTGGCTTCGACCTTTCCACGAAACTTTCACCAATAGACATAAATGGCGGGTCCCATTCCTACGCGCACCTATCCCGATGCTGTGAACATTGGGTATTATCTATTCGATTCTTTTTCGGGATAAATCGAAGTAAAATTTTCGGTGTCTCTAGCAAAACTGAATATTTTATTACCACGACAAGATAGATACTTTCCCACGGGGCTACTATATTAGTCGGTGATAACGTTAGTTCTATTATTATAATCTCATTAGGTTGGCCATCAGATTTCAGTCTGTAAACCATACTAACAAGAATACATGACAACGGATCTAATTAACGGGGAACATATGGGTACACGATGGAGAACTTTCAAACAAAGGGGTAAATTCTCCCTATCCAATAGGTTCAGTTGTGCAGTTTTACAAAAATAAACATAACTAACATTTTCTATAACGCATAAGTTAAAAAATTGAGAGCCAATTTTGCATGGTTTCTTATGCAATATCTTAACTATCTTCTTTCTTTGATTCCTATAAGAGTCCAGGAAGCTAAAACCACGTAAAAAGGAAATGGTTGAAAAAAATTAATTTTTCCTGATAACTAAGAATAACAAGATAAAAATCATCGAACAAGAACAAAAAGAGAGACCGCAAAGTCCATTTTCAATGTATATGGCAACCGAAGCAAGAATAGCTTATACAAAAATCGAGTATTCAAAACGTGGCTAACAAGACCATTGAACAAACAAGAGCATTTCCGATTCATGTGAACTTGCTGCAAATGATAGCTTTTAGTGCGATTTTGTCACACAAAATTATGAGCGATTATTATTGTGTTTTCAAAACTTCCATCGTTATTTTAAAAGTAACTAACCAATAAATTAACAATAAATAGGGAGAACAAAAGCCTGCACTTATCTCAAAAAAATCCTTATGAAATTCACAAGGTGTAACATAAGCGGAAAAATGTAATTGTCATATCCAATAAAAATTTAAGATTCCACTTCACCGATCAAATACACATCAGTGTGATTTTCAATAAGGATGAAAATATTCCATTTGTATAAAATTTGTTTTGATGAAACTGAATATTATCCAATACACGATAACAGACAATGTCTTATAATTATATTTGTATTTTGCTCCCATTTTTCATTTGATTACGTAGCTCTCTATCTTATTTAAATTATATATAATTTTTGATTTCCATGGGAAAGTATTTTTAGGTTTGTGCTGAAAAAAAAGAGTCTGTATTAAGCTAACAAAAAAAAAGCAATGCTCGAACCAATTTTACATCAAATACCTACAGAATCACATGACATAATCGATATGGAGGAATGTATAAAAAGAAAGCGATTGAACAAGTTTTTTTTTTTTTTTTTTTTTTTTTTGAAATTATGATGTATCGCGGTCTCGATTACGCTTCTGATTGTGAAGTAAGAGAAGTAAGAGCATATGAAGATAGGTAGACCAAAAGGCTAAAGTATATAAAAGAACAAAAGTATGAGCTCCAAATTTCAGTAATATTTGACAAAAGAACCTTACTGGTATAGCTTTTAATCAATTTAGGAAGCTATGATAAGTGTTATGATGTTTGAAGATATTCTAATATCTTCAGAGTGGTGAGATTATTGTTTCAAAATATGGCTCTAATAATCATTAAATTGAGAACAGACCCGTGCGTAGCATGATAATTAAACATTATTAACTTTAGTGGTGCATATAGGTATAAAATTCAACTCAGATTTTATGGATCGACCAGCAGAAGAATTCATGGGCTATAGCATGGAATTGCTTTATAAAAAGGTATTTGAAATTCGTTATCCTAATAACTACCATGTCTTCATGGATTGTAATCATATGTTTACAAAAGAAATATAATGATATACTTTCCTAAGGACAAGCACTATGGTGCTTCATTTCCCTTCTCTATCCCTCATATGTAGGGAAAAAATGAAATTGGCAACCACTATGGTCTCCCATTTCCCTTTAAAAGTAGGGAATCCCTTCTCTCCCCTACAAGGTGGATCAATCTGATCCGGGTAGTAGGGAAGGGAAATGTGACGGATACTCGCCACGTCAAAATTTCGCTTTTACGGATACTCGCCCGTAGCAATTTACACGGTAACTGAGTTTTCGTATTTGTTTTTTTTAGTTTTACCCTAAAACTTTCTTATTATCATTCTTTTTTTTTTACTAAAACTTTTTTTTACCTATAATATCTATTTTTTACATATTATATCTCCTTTTTTTTACTCTAAATTAAATTTCTTTACATAAACAAATATATTCCAACGGAAAAAGAAATTGGGAAAAAAAAACGGCAACTGGGTTTCTGTATCGCACTATTTATACGGAAAATGAATTCCCGTCACATGTAGGAAAGGGATGAGCCACCATAGTGGAGCTCCCTTATGATCCATATTTGTTCCCTTTATTTGAGGGATAGGAAAGGGATGGCATGGACCATAATGCTTGGCCTAATAATTTCAATGGAGATAATCTGGAAGACATTTTGGCATTGTTTTATGATTCGATGGTGAAGATGTAATTTTGCGATGTGCGGTTTGTAGATATGAGAACTGGATCAAAACAGTTCATGGTCTTAAATGTCAATAATTTTGATACTATTTAATACCAAGACAGGACAAAAGAGCGAGATAAAATAATACTTTACATCCAACACAACTCAAATATTAGCGTATTCATTTTTTATTTGTAAGAAGGATATCATGCGTACAGATTTATTACCAATTTTTATAACAACCCTCCAATGCTTCATACGCAAGAAACAAACTCTTGCATTGCACGGGTGAAAAACTAGTTCATATAAAAGTACATAAATTTAATATTCATTTAATGTTCAAGATTGAAACAAACTGCGAAAGCTTCTTCGAGCACATGCTAAACATATAAATAGGAAAAATAACTCAGTGATAGACTCTATAATAAGGTTTAGTCCTATATATGGTGTGCTAATCTAGCAGTTAGATTAGCAGTCCATGTCAGCCAGGGAAACCTCCTAAGTCCTATGGTAGTGCTAATCTAGCATGCTAGTCGCTGAATAAAACAACGCTGAGCGTTGAACAATTGAGCGAGAAACTTTGACGCTAAACGGAACAACGCTCGACCAGTCAACTGGTTGAATGTGCTAAACCATTCAGCGCCACATAATTCCCGATATCGCAGAGAATCATCGACTTATCCTCCATTTCTTCATCTTCTCCTCTTTTATTTCTCATTTTTTCTCCACTACATGATTTAATCCCATGCGACTTTTTCATCATTTTTTTCGTTTCACTAGGGGGGCTTGTTCAACAACGAATTTGTGATCGTTTGAGGGTGGTTTGTTGCGATTCCGTCCACGAAATCAATTGGGGTAAGAAATTTAAGTTTTAGGTTTTATGATTTTTGATTATCGTTATATTTTGATGAAATTGATGTTTGATATTAGTTATTTACATGATTTAGATGATATGTGTTAGTCTGGTATGAGTTAATTTGATTCCTTTTGATGATATTTTTTTGAGGGATTTAATTTGATTATTTGTTATGAAAAAAAATGAAATTTTGATTAGTTGTGATGAATACAAATGATAATTTGTATGATTAGTTTGTAGGTAAATTTGTATGATTATTTGTTATGAAATTTTTTAGGTAAATTTGTATGAAATTTAGTGATTGATATGTTTTTCATGTTTGTTATTGATTGTAGTATGAGTATGGATGAACTGCTAGATCGTTTGGATATAAATCTGTGATGGATTACCACCTATCCCCTAAATTAAAGTGATATAATAGTAATAATTTAAGTTATTTAGAAGTTCATTTTTAATTAAGTTATTTAGAAATAGGATTTCAATTTCAATTCACGTTTTTATTTTTTAAGTTATTTTAATTTCAATGTGATTTTCTAATTTCTTCAAAAAAACATTGTAATCTTGTTTTGCAATGTAACGAAAGATTTCTCTTAGTTTGGTAAATTTTTAAATTTTGAAACAAACAACCATTTGAACAAATTGTCAAACATTTCACAATTCAAAATCTGAAAACATAGCCGTTGGTGGTGTAAACTAGGTGTAGGAAAAAAAGGGAACATTAAAAAATCAAAATTTGAAAAAATTGTCATTGGTGGTGTGAAGGAGGTGTAGAAAAAAAAAGGTCAAGCTGAATATTACAACGCTAACATCGAGTGCTAAATGGAACAACTCCAGACTGTGGCGTTGAATGGTTCAACGCAGATACCCTAGAATATTCTTCTAGTGTTGAACCGTTCAGCGGAAAGGTGATTTTTGTGGCGCTAAACCATTCATCGCTACTATCTCGCTACTACTTCAACTATGAGAAAATGGTAGGAGAGAGAACTAGTGTTAACAAATAGACAACACTTTTTTTTTTGAACTACAACACTTTTTTGCTAATCTAGCGTAAAAGCAGCGAATTAGGGGCATTCGGCACATACCCACTCATTTGCAACAACGATTCCAAGAGTTTACGTTCGTCTTTTGTAATGCTTTTGTTGATGGTGGATTTTCATTTACGGCTAGAATTGTAAAAGCCAAAATTATGCGCTGACACCTTGCAAAAGATAAAGCCATTAATAAGTGATGAATACTTCTTCACTTTACTAATTCACCTAGAATGGAGCATGTGACAACAATCCCAGTATTCTATGAATTAAATACACAAAATTCATCCCGGTTGGAGCATGTAGCAACAATCCCATATACCCTGTGAATTTACAGCATTATTAATTAATGCATGACCAACCCAGTATTTCCTGTACTCATTACCAGTGCGGCATGACGAATGAGTGTTGCTCTCAACAGAGTAATACGAATCTCCAAGTGTTAATAGTAAAGCATGCAGGAAATACCCGTACAGGCTACATCTCTCAGTGCGTTATACTAGCCCGATTGAGCATATATCTCTCGGTGTGTTATACTATCCCAATTGAGCATATTTGAATCTGGACTGTCCATATCAGTCTCAGAAACAATCACGACCACGCAAGTTGGCCGCATGCTTTAACCAGCCTAGACGATCCTCAGCAGGACCAGGATACCACCTTAATGGCCACCAGCGGGCCCGTTTATGCCCTGGTCGGTCGAATACATACCATGCCTCCCAAATAACCACCGAACACCAGCCTAAAAGTAGGATGGTTGGACTGGTGTGGAGCAGCTTGGAGAAGCTTGTGCGCACAAGACCGTCAACGACAGTCTCAAAAACAGCCACGGCCGTCCAACTTCACCGGCATAATTGGACGGCGTGGATTATCCCATGACCAATCGGACAAGCTTGTCCTGCACACCGGCGGGTCCCCTTTCTACATGCATAGCCGACCATCTCACGACCTAGCCAGGGAGGAGCAAACGTTCACCCATAATCTGGTCGGCGTGATACTTTAAGGGTCGCTAAGGGTCTCAAACCGATCACGACCATCCAACTTCGCCGGCATGTTTGGATGGCCTAGATCAAACCCATGACCGCTTGATCGGTATCACCGTGATCACCACGGTCCCAATATGGGTCCCACATGGTCGGCCTCCCCAAAGGGGGAGCTTAGCCTACCAAATCGTTAGGATGAAGTTGTGTACGCACGACCGATCCAAAACCCTAATTAGGGTTTGCAGCATATTACATGTGTCGCTAACCGATCATGAGCGTCCATTTTCGCCATCTTGGATGAAGGGTCCAGGAATAGATTAAGCAAGTCCGAAGAGTATCAACACTATCAATATGGGCCCATCTATCTCCATGTCCGACCGACCAAGACAAACCATGGCTCGATGCCTTGGTTCGCGCGCCCTGAAGGTAGCATGCTACGCCCCTTCAGGAATCCTTTGCGGCACAGGATTCCTGTCGCAAATCAATCTCATCCACTCTTATTTACCGGTAACCTTGAGTGGCCTAGATCGCACCTTCGTGGGATAGTGAAGTATAGACATGGACACCAGCATGTCGTCTACACACATGCTTGATCGGTACTCTATAATCTTATGCTTGGTTTCGACCAAGCTGAAGAGTGATGCTTGCGCACCTCTTCAAAACCAACGGTCGCAATGAGCGTCACAGATCATCTCGTCCGTCCAACTCTACCAGCTTGGTCAACCAGCCCTGGTTAGGAGTCAAGAGACCAGCAAGGCATCACCACGATCACCGTCCACCACTCTTCCATATGGAGTGATCGGTCAAGTAAGGGCTTGCCTGTATAGCCTTCAAACGATCACTCAAAGATGGATGGACATGATGCTATTTTAAGACGCTTAAATTCGTGACTTACTCTGTTAAGCCTTAAAAACAGCGATGCTTCATACATGCTGAATATACTCGATGCAGTACCTGCATAGAATACACACGATACTTCACAAGTATCGACTTCCTAAATAACTTAGTCATTTAGCCTAGCATTACATGCTACTTTCCGTGGGTCCCACGATCCACACACTCGAGACATCAATCATGTCACAAACTTGGGGATACATACTGGGGTATTGGTCTGGTGGTTTACAGCGTGCAACGTGCAACACGCCATCACAAGAACGTGTCAGGAAGTCATGGACGGTTAGAGATGACAAGAGAAGTGGGAAAGACTGGTCGTGTAACACCAACACACAACTCCACTACTCCATCACTCCACTTCCTCCACTTCCCACGAGAGACGTGAATAAGGCTCAAATGACTTGTATAAATAGGTTCTCCTACCTATTTACAACAACAACAACGCAAGTCAAGACAACAGAGGCAAGTGTTGATACAATCGCATTCAAACACCTAATTGATAGCCGACATCCTGCAAGCCGGTTCAACTTTCGATACAAGTCATACACAACACCTTTACAATCTCAAACACCTTCTTCGCTTCCCTCCCTAAGATCAACCCCATCTCCTTCACTTTGTGACCGAAACAAGTCTGGGACGACCATTTCTTAGTTTAGGCCGGATTTGCACAGATTGATTTCTCGAATCTACAAGCACTCCCGTGCAGTGCATTTATTTAAGGTTTAGACTCATTTCTCATCCACACACCCCAAATTACCAAAACTGGCAGAAATAGTTTTCACCCATAAACAACTTTCAGAGAGCATTACTAACCTCTTGTATTATATTTCTTAATTACTTAATTAATATATTTCTCCATTTCCAACAAAATAAAAAGAACAATAAAGTATAATCGTTGCAAGTACTAACATTTACACCGTCATTATCATACAATAACATTCATAATTTTTGATCACCCATTAGAACAATGGCTATGGAGTGAGGGTTCTCAATCGAAATGAATGAGTTTTACTGGATTTAACATAATATTTCAAAGTATTACTTCAAAGACATGAATAATGCGAAGACGTATCGACTACAATGAACACGTCATCCTTCCACTTGAGGTTAGAAGTAATACTGAGTTGACTTGTTCCCGTTCCTATCATTTCTTTCAAGTCGTTTAAGATTGGAAACATCTAGAAGAGAATGAGCTAATGCATCCTTCGAATATGCAGCCGAATAGAGTGGTTTTAACAAAACTTCCAAAATGACTCGAGCCCAAATCTTGAACTGCTGATAGAAAGATATACAAAAGAAAAACAAAATAAATATAGTATCATTGAAAACTTTGAAATTGAACTATGCACTTGTAAAAATTTCAAAGTAATAGACTTTTTGTTAATTTGCAGATACAATATTATCAAGGCATCCAATATTGCTAATTTTTGTAATATAAATGGCATCCAAAATACTTGGGAAAATGAGGGATTAGCAGCAATTAGGGGTGTCAATGGATGAATATCCGTCGGATATTTAGAAATACGTATCCGATAGGTTAAGCGCTATCGAATATTCGAAATTCGATAATATCCTATATGATATCAAAATTCAGATATCGATTCCGATAGGCTAAGCTATCGGATATCAAATATTTATCCGATAATATCCGGTTCTGGCAAAAAATGTCAAAAACCCTTTAAAACATGTTCATAATTGAAATTTAAGTTTAATTTCTCAAACATTTCATATCGGATATCATATATTATGGTAAATCACAAATAAATCAAAAATATGGTTAGGGTAAATCAAAAAATAAATAAAATGTTCTATCAGATATCAGATATTAACAATCCGGATGGAGCCTAATCCTATTCTGATATATTAAGGAAGAAATATCCGATAGAATATCTGAACTGATATCCCATATCCAACAAAACGGATAACATCCTATAAGATCTCGAATAGTCGGAAACGAATCCCGAATATCAGACATATATTGACAGGCCTAGCAGCAATCCTATATCAGCTTTACGTCAGGAATTGTATTAATCTTGTAAATGCGAGTGATACTCAAATTACTAAGAATCTTTTAAATCATTTATGTCAATTATAGTGTGAGGTTAATTTCCTCTTTTTCGATTTTTTTTAATAAGAACAGTGAAGGTGTGGTAATCATCTCTTCCCATGTTTATTGGTTTGCTATGTATAATGTCTTTAATCGTTGTATGCAGATTTTTTCTTGGGTAATGTATATTAGAAACTATTCTAAAAGACCTCAACTAGGAATTTCTAGGAGTTGAGAGCGCTCTCTATATATTCCTGTCCCGTTTTCTCATTAAAATGTACTCCATGTTTGGTTTTTCACACAAATTCAGAAAATAATCATTGTAGCAACTTTTCATATTTTTTCCTAATTAGTCCTTGTACCAATTCATCTGATATTAGATAAAAAAAATAAAGAAACAAGTGGTCCCCTTTTTATGCTAAGAGAGAAAGAAGTGGTCCCTCCTTGGCTACATCAGTAAACTCGTAACATTTGAATTTCCATTTATAAAAACCAGCCTATTTTTTAAGAATTGGAGGGAGTGCTAATTTTCCTAACCAAAAAGTGAAGCATTTTATTCATGTTTTGCTAATCAGTTGAGCAAATTTTAGCAAATTTTGGCTTGTAGGTAGTAGACCTCTTTGAGGTTTAAACTTTAATATAATCTTTGAGCTTGAAACCCAATTTTAGTAAGAAAAAGAAGTTGGCAAATTTTCTTATAGATTAGCCTTTGTATTGGAAAAATCATGACAAACAAACAAAAAACAATCACATATGAAACAATGATATTTTATCCATAATTACAGGAATCTTGTTGTTGCTTCAAAAGAAAAGTTATGTCATTTCCTATTTTTGAAGTGATCATGTAAAGAAAAGAAAGATAGTTCGCTTAACAAAAATCAATAATTTCCCAAAGCAAAACCTATATGCTTACAAATTCTCTAGCAGGTTTCAATAGTGTTTGTAAGGATTTTTCACAATATTTTTTGGCATTTTTCTCGGTTTATGAGCTCTTTAAGCCTTTTCTTGCTTACTTTTAGCATGCACTCAATAATCTTTCAAGTTTGATGATCAAAACAATAAATAAGCCACAAAGCAATATAGCTCCCCATGTTTTTGGTGATACTTTGAGATGATAGTTTTATGAACTTCTCACACATAGTTATCATTTTCTTTTGGTCAATTTTGGTATGCACCAAAACCATGGCACTAAACAAATGCTATGAGCAAGATAGGCTAATGATCAAGAAGTTTTACCATATTTTTTGTTCGGTACTTATATATATATATGAATAATCCAACTCCTTGTGCTCTAGTGTATTTTACATTTGATAATTTTTGTGGTGAAAATTTCAAATTTCTAAGAGCTGAGATGTTGTAGGAAACTGAGATGATTTATCATTTATGATGAGTTTCCTCGACTAATATGGAAAATCCTAAGGTTTCCTCTTTGGTATGGGTATTAATTTTTAACAATAACAGTTTCATCATATGAGGTTTGAACAAAGTTCGGAAAAAAAAAAGGTATTTATAAATGAGTATTTATGAAACATGAATTAAAATGCTGGAAAATATGGACGAGGAATCCAATTTTTTGAGACTAAAGTAATCAAGAATTTGCTTCAATGATCTTTTACGTTCGTATATAATGATGACTCATCCCTCATGTTTTAGTAAACTTTGAACATCTATTATTTTTAGAAAGTCGCTTTTATTTTTTCGTTAATTTAAAAAAATAATAATAATCAAGAATTGAGATGAGAAGGAAATTGAACTCAATAAAGTTGAGTTTACTAATGAATATTTCTTATGTTTATCTATACTCAACATTGACAATATAACTCGACATGGAGTGAATATGTCTTATGTTTATGAAACCATAAGTAACACCTGCTCGCGTTTTTGCCAGTTATTGTTTATAAAACCAAATGAATCATGTGATGGGGCACAAAATCCTAAGGTTAGCAGGGTACTAGCTTATTAAGTCTGTATCTCCAAAAGTTAAGATGTTTGAGGAAATAGAGATGGATTATGTTGAGTTTACTCAACTAGGTTAAAATATTTAAGGACATTGATTGAGGTGATTGAATAAAAATATAGATTTAGATAGGATAGTTGAATTTGGTGTTACACTAAGTCTAGATTATTTATTTTACAAATAGTGGGTGATAGATACATTTATGTGTCTATTTTGTTCTCAATTATATATATTGTTAGTACCCATTTTTGTACTTATTTTAGTATTTTGTGTCTTTGTAGGTATTTTTGGGCAATAAAGTTTTTGGAGAAATCAGCTCGAAAAGTTGATAAAGGCACCCCGGAGGACACCTACTATTCGGACTCTCAATTTGGATAAGGGGCACCCAATTGATAAGGGGCATCCCATGGCTATTTGCACCCCAGAAATTACTGTTTCCGCCCCCAATTGCTAAAGGACTCCACTGTCGGATAGGGGGAATCCATCTTCTTCATTTGAATTTCAAATTTTTGCGGGAAAAAGAGGAACAGGTTAGGGTTTGAGAATTGATGATGTTACACTGAGACTAAAGCGCTCAAATTGAATGGATATCTTCCTTAAGTATAAACATCCCTGGTATGTTCGTTTGATTGGATATAAATTAGCTAGATTGTTGAATTGAGCCAAACAGATTGAAAAGAAAACTGGAGGGAAAATATGTTCTTCACGGACAGATTTAGGGTTTGAATTTTGGAGCAGAATTAATGAGATTCAATCACCAAGATCGATTGGGATGGACTTAAATTGAGTAAACATGCTTGGTAAGAGTGAGTGGATCGATCGACTTGGACTGTATAATCGTTTGGAGCAAAACAAAGATTGAAAATATTTATCTCTTCTGCGAACTTTCTGTGATGGATATTTTAGTGAATTTGGACCGGAATTAGTTGATCGTGGTCAAACAGGGTCAGAGAAGGATATAGTTGCGAGAAAGAAGGAGTTAATCGAAAAAACAGAGAGATGAGTTAATAAATTTAGATAGTTTAAATTTGTTAGATTATTTGGAAGAATGGTTATGTACCCAGGTCCATAGAGACATTGATCATGTGGCAGACTCAATAACAAAATATGCACGAAACTCAAGTGCTATTGAAGAGTGGATTGAGACAATCCCTTCTTGGCTAAAATTATGTCTACAAAAAGACACATATCTGTAAGCCTTTTTCTCTTAATAAAATTTCTATCTTTCTTATTAAAAAAGAGAGAGAGAGAGGAGATATTTCGAGCATATTTGGTTCACTTTTGGAAATAGCGTATGGAAAAGGAGAAAATATCTCCCTGTATATTTGTTTCCATCATACAGAGGATTTGGGACGCTGTGACAACTCGGAAGATGCGTGAATAAAATGTTAACAAGATATCCCGAGGGTTGATTTTCCGTGATAAAGAAGAAAAGAATATTTCAAAGATTTTGAGAGTTATAATCGGCCTGTTATGTATAAATACGATGTAGGAGCCTGGGAACGAGGGGTCGAGAATTTTGGGGTCGATACGGAGGATTGGGAGCAGTCACAGAGCCGAAGAAACGAAGTGCAGGAAAGCTTCCTGCTGCTGCTGGTGAAGAAGAAGTTGGAGAACAAAAGCCTACATAAGACAGTCGCAAATTCTGCTACAATAATAAGCTGTCGTTCTTGCTACAGTATAATAACATTATAACAGTTGGCTTGTAACACTTATAAACGTTACAGTTTTCTATTTTTTTCTCCTTTTCACTTGTAAACACACCTTTTGAGCTATGAATCCATATTTTGAGCGTGTCTCCAACACAATGAGCTAAACCTATGAGATAATTAAGGTTTTGGTAATCCCTAATAAAATTGCTACAACCCGCACGACCTGGAATTGGTTAAACAACGATTTCCCATTTTCCCACTTTTTCACTCGAGCGACTGTCACACTTATTGGAGATCAATGTGTCTACATTCTAACAATATAAATAAGTTTCTAAATTCACGATTGAGAACAACATTGGTCGAATAGACAACATCTATTGTCTAATCGATAGTCATCGTGTGAGCAACAATCTCTCTCAATTGAGCAGAATTCAAACTTATTCTTCATTTGCAGAAACCTACAACAAATTCAGAATCGATGATCATCATTGATCTCTGACACTTCTCAGCTTCACTCCTACACATCAACCCTCTTCCCTCTTTGTGACCAAATTGACTCTGGAACGGCCATTTATTGGGTTAGGCCGGAGTCCTACAGACTGATCTCTCGAACTCAAAACACTCCCATGCAATGCATCTGTTTGAGGTTAAAAAAATTTCTCGGTTGAGGAGTCCTCGTCCGCACGATCGTCTCTTTACTTCCTAAAAAACCAGTAAATCGTTTTGCCCCATCAACAATGATTCACATCAATTCGAATTACTCTCTTCTCCGTACTAAATCTCGTTCCATTTTACAATCAATAAAAGTTAAAAACATAACATGTGTGTAATCAAACAGGTTAATGAATGAGAAGGAATTGGGAGCTTTTAATCGGGAGAAGTTGCAGGTGGTGTAAGTACTACTTCAAATCCCTTCTCATATAAAGTAATACTTTACTAATCTTTTAATTAGTAAACAAAGTATGATAAGAATTTTTCATCTTTTACTAGTGTTTTTGGTTGATGAAAGCTTCGATTTTGATTGCTTTTGGGACATCAAATGCTTTTTTTTTTTTTTAGGGTACGTAAGCTATAAGAATGAAGGTTATTATTGGGGTGTCACACTCCAATAGAGGGGCTTCACTTGGATTTTAGTGTCCAAAAAAGTGGTTATGAGATATCCTAACACAAATACAAAATGTCTAGATTACCCTTTAACTAAAATAAAAACTTAAAAACCTAATATTTTCTATTCTAATTCAACAACAACCGATTCAAGCAACTGAAGAATTAGAATTTCAAACTCCTCAACAACAACCCATGGTGTATGTTAGGTAATAATCAAACAAACCCATATTTGTTTACTCGTTTTTGTGTTTAAAATAGGTTAATTAGATTGAATGAAATTGAAGTAAAATTAAGGTTCCAATATGTTTCTGCTAGTGTTACATCTAGCTTCGGTACTGCTTTTCTAGCAGTAATTTTAGTTTATGAAGAACTTACATCCAGGTTTGTATTAATTCAAACCGTAAATTTTGATTTGCATGTAGTTTTACGTCCAGGTTTTTGTAAAATGGATCAGGTTTTTATAATTTACGTCTAGGTTTTTGTAAAATGGGTTTATGTCCAAGTTTTTACTTCACAAAAATGAATTTACATCCAGGTTCCTTTTAGTAAAATGGGTTTACGTCCAGGTTCCATTAAAGTAAATGGGTTTACGTCCAGGTTCCTTTTAATTTTACGTCCATGTTCCTTTTAGTTCCAACCGTAAACATTGAATTTACGTCCAGGTTCCCATTTACGTCCAGGTTCCTTTTAGTTTTACGTCCAGGTTCCTTTTAGTTCCAACCGTAAACATTGAATTTACGTCCAGGTTTGGATTGATTACAACCGTAGAAACAGGTTTTACGTCCAGGTTTGGGTTGGAATCCAACCGTAAAAATTAATTATTATCTAATTAAATTAAATTAAAATTAAGGGTTGTTCGGTCATTACAAAATTATTTGAGATAAGGGGTTTTCGATATTACTTCTGTGTGACCCGTTTTTGTCATATTAGGTGACGCCCCTCTAATGGAACGTGACGCCCCAATAATAGCCTTCATAAGAATAGCTTGATACAATAACGAAAAACACGCCCACCATCACCGATAAATATGCATATTAATCGTTTGAAAAAAGTTCCGTGAGAATCCTGGGTTAGACATGAAAGCAAATAAATTCAACCAAATTCAAAGTTGGAAGAAACCAGTTTCATCTTAGCCTTTTTTGGGAAAGAAAAATTACCTTAGTTTAAATTTGGATGCAACCAATTTCACCTTAATATAAATATTATGATAAAAATATTTTTTATCAGGATGTATCTGGATTCATCTTGGTAATTTTTGAATAATTTTTTCTGTGTAAATTTAAGTAGAGATGAAAATGGTTTCATCCTAATATAAATATGGATGGCACATATACATCACAAATCAAACCCAGTTTCATTCTAGTATAAGTATGAACGAAACCACATCATAAATTCACCTTAGTTTAAATGTGGATGAAAAGAATTTCATCCTAGTTTAAAAATGGATGCAAACCGGTTTCATCTTAGCTATTTTTCGAATAACATTTTTTTTATCCTCATTTAAAACACAATGCAACCGGTCCTGAAAATTTTAATTAGAATTTTTTCTTTCGAATTTAATATCAAAAACGGGTCATGTTTCGTAGATCTCGACAAACACTTTCCGAAAATATATGTTTCATGAAAATCTGACTTATATTTTGGAAGTTATGATTGTTTTTCATAATTGAGGGGAAAAAAACTAGAGAGAAAAAAGGATAAAACATAAAAACAAAAGGGCATATGCGTCTCTTACTATTTTGTGTCTTTTTCACCCAACCATATATTTACATGTCCATTTGAACCGACTTGTGTGAATTCATGGGCATTTGACCCAATTTCTATACATGATAATTACTCCACAGTGATATATCAATATGGAGTGTTAACACACTGCCAATTGCGTGATCTATCAAGATGGAGTCTGTTAACACGATTGGACAGTGCCAATTGCCATTAATGTGAAATTAAGCTGGTTATGATATAAAACAAACAACCGTACAAGCTGATCACAATTTGTACAAACAATAACTCGAAAAAAATCTAACGATTGAGTGGTAATGGATCTATATTGGGATAACGAAGGATTTCAGTTGGTCTCACTACATGTTTCACTCGATGGTTTTTTTGAGTCAAATATTTCAGTCAACCTAACAATTCTCCAAAAGAAAACATAACAATTAAAAATCGTGGAACACAATCAATAAAAAGGTGACAAGGATTAAAACTGACTTTTTTTTTTACTTATCATAGAAGCGGTGCCGTTAAGCACGGGTGAAGTTCTAATTTTCTCCGTATAGCTACTTCTAGTTCTTATGGCTATTTGTATTTTTTTTCTTCTTATAAATCTTCCCTTGTAATTGAAAAAAAAGAAAAGGAAATGACTTGTCGATACAAATTCCCCATGTTTTTGTAGTTTTGAAACGATACATTTTACGAACTTCTCACAATAATTATCGTTCTGTTTTGGTTCAATTTTGGCATGCACCAAAACCAAGGCACTAAACAAATGCCATCGAGAAGATGCGAGACTGATGATCAAGATGGCTTTACCACATTTTTCATTCAACATTCATATATAAGAATAATCCAACTCTCATGTGTGATTTAGTATATTTTGCATTTTATGAACTATAGGGTGAATATAAAAATTACCAAGAGTCAAGATGTTTGAGGAAATTGAGATGAATTATATTTAGTTTACTCAACTATGTAAAAAATCTATAAAGATTCCGACGTTAAGGTTGTTGAATAAAAAAATAGATCCAAATACGACGGTGGATTTTGATGCAAGAATATGTTCCGATTCTGAATTCTATAGATTTTTACTGGGAGACAAGTTCTTGCTATACCACAACAGCATTGCTACAAAAAATATGGCGAACCTTGAGATTCGTCAAATGAGGTTTGAACAAAGTTTGGAAGAAAAAAATGTCTTTAGGGATGAACCTCGTCGTGTTTGTGGAATTGGAGCTGTAATTCTTAAACAAGTAAATGGAATGTATTGAAATTCAGTTTGTCAAATCTTTGCAAGTTCAAGCATTACTTTAATATATCATTTGAAAACCTTGTATCTATTTCAATTGTTTGTGCATGTTAGTTCAAAGATCCAAGAAACTTAGTTTATTTCGAAGCCAAAGCTGCAAGCATTTGACATTACAAATTGGGATGTATACACCAAACACCCAACAAAAGTAATCTACCAACAAAAATATTTGCAAAATAGACGAACCCATTCCTTAAACTTCCATGTCATCACCTTCAATGTTGTTGCCGTGGCTAAATTCCTTCCCATCAAGATGCACAAAACTTATACTGTCACTTGATTATGGTAACTCTTGCACGCATGATACAAAATGCTTTTAGCCAATCAACCCCTAAGGGTAATCAAGTAAAATATTGTGGTTTCCCTAATATTTAGACAAAATTAAAGCGGACAGTCTTTTTGAAACAAAGGGAATATTATTTGTGTACTTATTTTTATGAAAAGGTTTAAATTCATTTATAACAGAAGTTGAAAGCTAATTTGTCACTTGATTACGATAGATTAAGAGATGATACCCACCCAATTGTATGTGATGTTTGTCTGAGGGGGTTGATACTGTCCTCCATGTAATGTAATTTACTTTTCTGTTTTCTTTTTTATTTTTGCTATTACAGATAGTTTCTTGTAAATTCTGTTTTCCCTAATAAAATTCTCTCCATCGATCAAAAAAAAAAAAAAACACGCTGGTACAAGCTTCAAAATTCAAATGCATCCTTTTTCTCTTATCCCCAAAGCCAACCACATTATTCACCATTCTTGACTTAGTTGATTTATTACGACTTTGTCAAAAGTAAAAAGAGGGAAAATTCATCTTGTTCAACACATGTCAATACCTCTTTTTCTGCGTTGCCAAAATTTAATTCCCATTGACATACCGGTGTATTGATGTCGACGTGAAACTCAGGCATAGGACTGTTACCTCTTTGATATATATCGCACATGAAAGTGCCACTGTGGTGCAAAGGCCATTGTTCAATAAACTACTACACACTTTCCGTAATCTGGAGGCGTCACACTGAATATTTGCGTGAACATCTTCGTACCCATATATAAAAATCATTTCCAACCACACCCGTTCAGAATTATGAATCCAAAATGAAAATTAAGTACTACAAGTTATTGGAAACATTCCAAACTGATTGATTAGTTTACGGTTACAAAGGATGGTAAGGTAAGATGTTCGAGGAAACTGTAGGGTTGAAATAAGCGAAACATCCGCCTTTGGAATCTTAATACTACTCTTCCTTTGTGCGGTTCTCATTTGCTGAAAACAATATACCTCAATATATGTCCAGATGTATTCGGGATTAAAAAAAATGAAAAAATTGTAAGATTTTGAGCATATCTCTTTTAATTTACAAAATTATGTATATTTTATTTAAAATTCAAATATTTCCCTGTGACCTTTTTGTAAATTATGAATCGGCTCTGAAAGCTGGCACGGAGTTCAAAATAGATTAAACACGCCACCATCTTTAATTAGAAACATAATTCATCGTTATCATTTTCTGATAATTTTTTATTTTTGTTTCCAACATTTAAAACACCGATTGTTTTGGTATGCATCATGGTATCCGTTCCGATGGCTCTTAAGAGTATTGAAGATAATGCTCATCCAAGCATGCTAGTTTGACTGTGACAATACATTCTGTGCGAAGCCCCCTCGTCAAATGCTAACCGACACATGACTGGGCTAGAAAATGATATCAATGGATACTCCCAACAGTAAACTATAAGAAGTCCAACCCATTTTCTATTGGCGGCTTGGCACAAATTTTGCACTAAACCACTGAGAAATGCAAATATGCAATGATCTGATTCGTGAGTGTAAACAATCAAGAAGCTTCACCTTTTTTATATTTGTATATAATGAATGATCCAATCTTCTTCTCCAGTTGTATAATTTGTGCAGCTTGTTGGTCGCTTATCTGATACTCAATATAATTAACCATGATTTTCCTTCCTAGAAAATCAATTATCTTTGTTTATATATGATTAAAAAATTGAGGACAAATATCTCAGAAGTGAGATGTTAAGGGAAATTGAACTCAAAGAAGTTGAATGTAATCGGACTGGCACATCAACACTACAAGTTTAACATTAGTAATTTACTCCGTTTTCTTGGTTCCCAAAATGATATATGCCACAGAATAATAATACTGAATATAACAAAATACGGATCCTAGAGTCAAAGAACCTGTAAGGCTAAAGGTATGGTTACGTCGTAGTAATCATTTGCTCCTCCGTTTATTGGTTTGCTTTGTGTGGTGTCATTAACCGTTGTATAAAGCTTTCCTTTTGTGTAGTGTATTTCAAAAACTATTCCAAAAAACCTCAACTAGGAATTTTCAAGAGCTGAGTGCATTCTATCTATACCCTAGTTAGTGGCGGAGATAGAAAGTAACTAAAAAAATTATAGAATTTTAGGGGACTAAATGCTAATATTTATGGACTAAGAACTAAACACAGGGTAAATTAAGGGCATTTATATCACATCGAAGATTTCAGGTGGCCTAGAGCCACAATTAGTCAACCCTTGACTCTATCACTAACCTCAGTCCCGTTTTCTTATTAAAATGTACTAGTTTTTCTTATTGTCAAAAAGCGAAGCATTTTATTCAAATTTTGCTAATCAGTTTGGTAAGTTGTTTTTTGGATTAGTCATTGTATTGGCAAAATTATGACAAACAATCAAGAAACTATCACAAATGAAACAATGATATTTGTCCATGATTATAGGAGTCGTGTGGTTGCTTCACAGAAAAAGTAAGAAAAAAATTAGGTCATTAATAAAGGCGGGTACCGGTGTTAGTGAACGGTACAAATCCATATAAATTAAAATAATCATGACAGTTGGATTTCTAGATTGGTACCCTTTTCAGTGAGTATGCGAAAAAAAAATTGTACGGTTAATAAAATATAATAATTGCCCACGGCGGAACTTGTAAACCTTACCAAATTCTCTGCCCGGTTTAGCAATGTTTGTAAGGATTTCTAGCATTGTCGTTAGGTTTATAAGCTCTTTAAGCCTTTTCTTTCTTACTTTTAGCAAGCACTCAATATATCTTTCAAGTTTACTGAGCAAAACACTAAGAACGTGACACCAGAAGCAGAAGTCAGAAGTAAAAATATTTTGCTTCACAAAAAATTAACTTTTTTGCTTTTAGAAATTGTTTTGAATTAACGTATCCAAACTGACCTTTTGTTTTTCAACTTCTAAAAGACAAAAATCTACTTTTCAATCTACGTCCAAAATAAATAAGTCACCAATCCGCTCGTGGTTATAAATTCCTCGTACACGGAGCAATATAGTTCCCATGTTTTTGTTGTTCCTTTGAAATGGTAGTTTTATGAACTCCTCGCACATAGTTTTCATTTTCTTTTGGTTCAACTTTGGTATGGACCAAAACCAAAGCACTAAACAAATTCCATGAACAAGATGCGAGACTAACGATCAAATGCTTTACTACATTTTCTATTCAGTTTTCGTATATAAAAATTATCCAACTCTAATGTGTGATTTTAGCATATTTTGTAATTAATGATTTTTGTGGTGAAAGACGCGAGTTTCCAACATTTAAGATGTTCGTGGAAATTGAAATGAATTATGCTGAGTTTCTTAAAATAATATGGCCAATACTGAGATTTTCCACATTGATACGAGTATTAATTTGTAGCAACTAGAAGTCCATCAATTGAGGATTGAATAAAGTTCAGAAGAAAAATATATGGAATTGTAATGAAACATTAACAAGAACATCAGGAAGAATTAAAGCCTTTAGATGCACGAGCAATAACTAAATTAAAAGGTTTGGCTGAACTAGACATGTGATTAAACAATCAAATATTAAACTTTAAACCCTTTATCGACGTTGCTGATTTGTATGGGTTATGGGCATATATGCATGGGCACTTTACTTATTCCTTGTTGCACTAATAGGTTAGATCATGATATAAACATATTGTGATGGTAGTAACTCCGAACGTAATTTAGTGGGAATGTAATAAAGTTAGAATATTAAAGGATACGAAGGTACAAAACCCTCATTCTTTTTTTGTTCCCTACTTGCCAACCATATTATCGTATAAGGAAACATCTTTAAAATCTAAACAAAGGTACAAAACCCAATCATTCTTTTTGTTCCCTCCTTTGAATTAGGCCAACCATTTGCCAAGTGCTCTATTGAACATGTCCAATGTCCATTCTTCTTTCCACCGTTTCCATGTCCATTCTTGAAGAAGTGACATGTCCAATATCCATTCTCCTTTCCACCGTTTCCATAAATGCCACTCGCTTCAGGTGGCATATGTGTTGAACCTGTAGGATGAGTTTGATGGTTCCTCAACAACAATTCATTATTTTTTTCAGTTACTAATAAGAAAGTGATAAACCCGGAATAATTAATAGATTAACTTTAGAGAAAATGGGTCATTTGTCCAAAAAATTTAAAACACGGTTCAAATTGACGAGTAAAAAAAAAGTACGGGTGAAATAGCCAAAAAGAAATAGCAAGGATAAAAATTCATCAGACTTATACTTAAAAAATAGCAAGGATGAAACTTGCATCCACGTGTAAAATAAAAATAAGAGAAAAATATTTGAAAATGGACAAGATGAAACTGGTTACATCCCGCCTATTTTTAAATTTTTGTCCATTTAAACAGTATCTTTTTAATTTTTAACTATTTAAACAGTATCAAAACCTAAGTGTCTTTTTCACCAGGAATTATTGATTTTGGTCTTTTTGACCAATTTTGTGTTAACTTTAAGGCCTCACCAAGGTAAAGAGGAAGGTACATCAATGACTTAAAACGGTCTCATGTGATTCTTTGTTGTCGTTGACTATTGCATTTTCCAAGGTTTTCGCACCGAGACAAACTTCGACATCCAGAATCCACGACAAGTAATTCTTCCTAAATATGTCAAGTGGCATAAAATACAACTTAGAAATATTTGACATCTGAGATTAATAAAATAAAATATTAAAATAGACATCGATTTATTATACAAATCCTTAAAGATTCTTAGTATCTAACTATAAAAGTTCGTATGCGAATTAAATTTGTCAAGATTCGGTAAGTTAAAATTCGATCAAGTTTTATTTTCTTTCTTTCCGAACCAACTTTCTTATTCATACAGGAAGAACGATCTATAATATCGTCTAAGGCAATTTTTCCCTGACAAAACCTTATATTATAGAATAATGGGTTCAGTTAGGGAAAAAAACCTGTCTAGTTTTGGGCTTAGAGAAATTATTTGAGACTTACCACTAGAAGACAACATAAAATATTGTAAAGTAAATTCAAATACCCGTTAACCAAATATTTTCTCTAATGAATAATTTACCCCTGATTAATTAGTGTTAATTTTGTTGATTAATACATGTTTAATCTTGTTAACCATAAATCAGCTAATGTTAATTGATCATTAATACATGAAAGAAAATTGTTTTTTTTTTTTCCAGAATTGGTGGATGTTTGATAGACGCATTTTTGTGTCTAATTTGATCTCAATACTATACATTGTTAGGGCTCGATTTTGTATTAATTTTGGTGTTTTATGTGTGTGTAGGCCTTTTTGGGAAATAAATGTTTTTGGAGAAATCGGCTCAAAAAGTTGCTAAAGGCACCTCCGAAGGACACCCGCTATTCGGACCATCACTTTATATAAGGGGTACCTTAATTACTAAGGGGCACCTCAATTACTATTTACACCCCAGGGGCAGCAACTGCTATTCGCACTCCAGTTCAGGATAGAAAGCACTCCCCTTTCTTCCCCATTTTCTTGGCGGGAAAATATATTTGAATATTTGGTTACAGTGTATTTCCCTGGATTAATACTTGGCGAGTTTCTTAGAGATTTTGTTGCGCAGATGGATTGACCATGGCCCGATTTACCGAAACAGGGTTGGTAATATCTTTGGAATTGATTGAAAAGAAGTCATGTGGAAGAAGAAGAAAAACAGGGTATACACACTACATGATATATTCTCAGGATCTTCCGAGTTATTCTTTGCAGTTCTGTGTGTGTCTGGAGAGAGTTGGAGTCCTTCTGATTGTATATTGATCGAGTTGGAAGCATGTAGGAATAATTCAGTAAACGCGTGAGAAGAAAAAGGAAGGTTATTGGAAAACACGAGAAAACAGAGAGGAATATTCTCTCGTGAGATATTCTCGAGATTTTGTGCTATTTTTGGTTAATTTTCGCGTGGATGAGTGAGTTTGGAATCATCATATATGAGTAAAAAGCATGCTGGGAGTGTGTTAGCTACATCAAATACGTAAATAAAGGAATTATTCATGTAACTTGGTCGGGAGTTAAAGAGGATTATTCTGGAGTTAAAGACGATATTCTGGAGTTAAAGACGATATTCTATGGTGCTACTGGGTATAAAAAGGATCCTTGGGAGTCCGAGCGGAGGTACCGAGAGTGGGGAGAGGCTACAGAGAAGAAGAAGAAGCTGCAGCAGAGTAGATTTCTCTCTCTTTGCCGCAGAAGGAGAAGATGAAGAACAATAAACCATTAAGAACGCATTTCTTGACCGTCACATATTCATCCCATAAACGACAGCTCTTCTGCGACACCATATAACAATAGTTCTTCGCAACAGTTGTAACACTGAGTTGTAACGACCAGTAATGCAAACTGGTTATATTATTTCCTCCCTTTTCTTCTTTGTAAACACCATTTGAGCTATAAAAATATATTTTGAGCGTGTTTTTCACTATGTGGAGCTAAACCTTTCACAATGTTCTTGCACTCAGAGACCGATTTTAGGTTGATGTTTCATTCAAGAAGAACACCTAGAATCGGTGTATATTACTTACTAGACGGACGGATTAAAGAAATCGGTGTTTGTTTATATACATATAAACCGATTTTTCCCAGATTCTGTGTATATATATATATACAAGGGATATGAGGAATTTTCTTTTTTGTTTAAGTAGGTGAAGCTCAACTAGAGCTTAAGAGATGAGTGGATGTGGATAACTCTCCATGACATCTCATCTGAAATATGGTCATATATTGAGCATCATATTTTATGAAAGAAAAGAGATCTAAGCAGCTAGTTCTTCATTTTTTATTAAAAAGAAAAAGAAAAAGAGATTTCTAGTTGTAACCTTAGTAGAAAAGAAATGAGATGGAGACTTCATGATAGATATAGATGAATGGCATTGATGATAATAGCAAGGTTCAGAGCTACATCAGTTGGAGTGGTTACAAGGGTGGTTTTGTAGTAGGAAGTTAGGATTTATTTGTTGGATAAAATTGGATTTTCGATAGTCTTGAGGAAACAATGGGTAAGATGATTTGGGTGAGTGGTAATTTGTATTGTAAATTCTTGATTTATTGATTGAGAAGTTAAATTGAAGAGGCATTGGTGCAGGTTTGTTGTGATTTCGTCTGTCGGTGTGAGGAAATCAATAGAAATCCTAATTACTACAAGATATGGGTTATGAATATGCATTATGTAATGCTGGATTTTTTTGTGATTGTTTAACTACGACGATGGAAATGGAGCTGCTTGGGTAAGCGGATCAACCGCCATGTGTTGACGTACATATAAGCCGATTCTAGCAATTTTAATATTTTCCTTGTCAAAATCGGTATTTTCAAGTCAATATAAACCGATTATGGGTAAAAAAATTGATAGAATAAAATTTAATAAGAATCGGCATTTATGTTGTGATATATCTATCGACTCTCATTTATGTGTTCTTTATTTTTGAGGTCGAAACCCGGAATCGGTGCATACATCGCTACATATCCCCCGATTCTAGTTTCTATGTGTCAATTTTGAAGAAATTTCATGGTTTTCTTTATTGAGTTTTTAGTTTTACCCAATCTCGAATTAATTTTAGCTAGTTCAGGTGTAATTTTAGTATAACCAATCTGAGATTAGCTAGGTTTTAGCCGTCAAATTTAATTTTAAGGTTTTTTTTTTTGTTTTTTTTGTACTTATTGATGTCATGATCCGATTACGGAGTTCGTCGTGAAAACGATGATGGTTATGGAGACTTCAAAGTGAAGGAGGCAGTATGAGAGTGAAATTAGGTTTTAGTATTTTAGAGTAAGGGTTATTTGGTAGTTTCATCCAATTTAGTCACTCACTATCCTCCTTTTAGTTGAGAATAATTTTTTTTGTAGGCCTCAAATAATACTCCTCCAAGTTATACCCAAACTAATTGAGTTATGTAAAAATTTAAGAGGACTTATTTGCAAAACTAAGGGGTGGCTGGAAAATTTAAAGGCTAAGGGGTATATGTTCTTAAACATATAAATTTCATTGCTCATGCATTTTGTCAATTTGCAATCCATGAAAACTTGGCCGGATGGTGGAACCTTAATTCCCTAATAAAGTTTGTTTCTTGGGGCTTTTTGGAGTCCTTTGTTCGAGGAAAAAAAAAGAGGTTTATTTTCTTTTGGTAAGAGATGTATTAAACAAACATTACTTCTCATTGAACCATTAATTAGCAACCAGTTAGATAACTAATAGACAACTATTATTAATTTTCAGTTATTTTTTTGCACTTTATGCATTCACTATTGAAGGTGTTAAATATGATGGTCGAGAAAAATTGATTTATGTGAATATCTTGGAATTTATATAAAATCATTTCCAATCACAATCACCGCAATTATGAGTCCAAAATAAAACATAAACGTTACTACAAGTTATTAGTACATTTGTATTTAACGAGTAATCAGTTTACGACTACAAATTAGTAGAATAATATGTTGAGGAAACTAATGTTGAAATAATCAGAGGATCTCCTTCGTGAAGTTTGATATTTACTTTAACATTATGTAGTGTCAGCCTAGTGAAGTTATCACTAGCCAAAAATAATACTATATTCATTTATGAAGTGTCTGTTTCCTAGTTAGCAATTCGGCGAATGATTCGCGAATTATTCGCGAATCCGTCCGAATCGTCCGAATCCGTTGCATTCGGCCGGGTTATCCAAAGACCCGAACAGGTTACGCGCATTATATGGGGTTTCCGAATTATTCGCGAATAATTCGGATTCGTATGATTCGGCGAATCAATTCGGGCTGGTGACTAGGCGGTCAGACAGGTGACTCGCGGTTCGAACAAAGTGACTCGGTGATTCGAACCCATTTAAGTGTTTTTTTGAGAGTTATTAAAAAGAAATTGGTGGTGGGGATTGAACCCATGACCTCTTACTTGCTAATTAAGGCTCAAACCATTGAGCTATTTGATTGTTTTTGTCTATTCCTAATGTATTATCTATATAATACAATAAAATTGGTTTAAATCATTCTTTCAACTCCATACAACCTTAAAAATATACTTTTTATTAATTTTATGTAACCCGAATTTTCCGTACCGAACTTATATTTCTAAAACGAATTATAGACGTACGTATCCGTTCCGAACTACACTCCGAACAACGAACCGTTGACCGACTTTTTGACCGAATCCGACCTATCCAAATCCGTAAAATTCCCGAACGTATGCCGTCCCGAACTCCTCTCCGTACCCCGTATTGCTAACTAGGGTCTGTTTAGGCGTGTTAGTTATAAAATAATACTCTTTTGTTTTTAGAAAAGAGATATTATATTATCGGTTTGCATCAACTACAAAGTGATCAGAAAAAGATATAAGGTTTTTTTAATGAATATTAAACTATTTTAAGCAGTATACATTTCTTTTAAAATACCAAATATTTCCTTGAAATTTTAAACACACAATGCTCCTTCAATTTTCAAGAATGCCATTTTGACTGCATACATTATTTACAAAGCCCCCGTAGCCCTTGGGAAATTCTAACAGGACCATCAAAAGATACTTATGGATACTCCCAACTACACTATAGGAAGCAGGGGCGGAGCGAAGTTATAAAGAATGGGTGTGCAAGACATCAGCAATGACATATTTGAGGGGGTGCAAATGATATAAAGAGACAAAAAGAAGGGTAGTGCAACTGCACACCCAATCTTTTTCTATTGGTGCAGATTTTACACGCATTAAACAACCGAGAAATGCACAATAAACTGATTGATCAGGATTCAAGAAGCCAACTGTTTGATCAGGATTCAAGAAGCATCTTGACCTTTTGTATTTACACAAAATTGGTCAATTAACCCAGTAACGATAATTTCTGGGTGAAAAAGACATAAAATTCGATACTGTTCATATGGACGAGAATGTAAAAATGGATGTAAACAGTTTCATCTTACCCACTTTCAAATACTTTTTCTTATTTTTAATTTACCTCATGATGCATCCAGTCTCATCCTCGCGCTTTTTTAAATTTAAGACTGATTCATCCAATTTCATCATTGCTATTTTTTTGGTGTCCATTTCACCCATACTAATTTTTACTCGTCCATTAAAACCACGTTTTAAAAATATTTGGACAAATGACTCATTTTCCGTTGTATTTAAAGATAATAACCGATCCAACCCTTATATGATGTTATATTGGTGGGCATCTAGCTTTTCGAAGAAAAAAGATATCTCATAAGTGAGTTTCCTTTTCAAAATTAAGGTGAAGCATTTCTTTTATATTTTTCTAGTCAGTTTGGTACAAAGATAAAAATGGATTTGATTAGACACTAATAAATTGGCAAAATTACGACTAACAAACAAAAGATTTTTGTTAAAGGGAGAGCAAAAACAGATCCGAGGAGAGTAAAAATCGGAGTTGACTCGCCGAGTGAGGCTAGTTATATAAATGTACATGAATCAGACAAAATTACCCTTATTAAGTTACCTCTTATGGTTTCGTTCCTTACTTCTTTCCATCACCAGAAGCGCTCACTTCTGCGGTAACCCTTACCACCACCATTATCAATACTTGACAACCTAATTATTGCGTCCCCTCCCAATTACGATTGTTAGATTAGTTTTTGAAAATCTATACTTCAGTGAAAAATACTTAGTTTGTTATACTTAGTTTGCTAAATTGGCTGGCTTGGATACCATATGACTGGGGGTGGGTGTATGGCAATGTTCCATAACTAATTCCTAATACAGACTCTTTGGTATATGAAAACCTGATGACCACTTTTTTTTTCTTCCCTATCTCATATAAGAGAAATAAAATACTACTAACCTATTATCGATCAGAACTAAAGCAAATGAAGACGGACTAGTCCACCTAATGTTTTATCGATATCTAATATATTCATCACTGCAACAGTGATGCTGGTGGTAACAAATCGTGATGCCGTTGAAGGCCAAGTGAAAGAAGCAGGTCTAGCAATCCCTATTAGGGATCATTTCCTCACCATTTTCCTTCTCTCGATTATGGCGAAAGATCGTATACCGATTTTAATTTGGGAAAATAAATTTCAACCGCAATCGGGGGATAATAAAGGAAGAAGAGGTGAGTTGGATTCCATTTTTTTGAGTGTGTGCAACTAAAACGTGTGATTAATTAGGGTAATTTTGTCCGACGTATAAAACTAGTTCAACTCAGTGAGTCAATTACGGTTTTCGCTCTCCTCGGATCCATTTTTGCTCTCCCTTTAACAAAAATCCAAACAAAATACAATTACAGATGAAAAGATGATATTTGTCCATGATTAATTGATTATAGAAATCTTGTGCAGCTATTGTGTCATTGCTCTCATGGGAAAACTCTTCGATAGCAAGGCTGCTAATTTTTACAGTTTCCTCTGTATACTTATTCAAAAATATTCAAACCTTTGTTTTGCTCTAAGAACTTCGGCTTCTACTTGGGCCTTTGCTGCCCACTGCGGCCTCCACATTAACTTCCCTAGTTCAGTACTAGGCTGAGCATCAATATTGATGTGACGTTTTTACAATTTTCTGTTTTTCTTTCTTCTGGTTTTTGATGTGAAGTTTTTTGCAATTTTCTCCGTATAGCTATTTCCTGTGGTCAATTTGTATATTCTTTTTTCTAATCAATCTTCTTTTAAGAAAGAAAACGAAAAGAAAAGACTCATCCCATGCTTTTGTAACCATTTTGAAATGATGCTTCTATGAATTTCTCAGGCATAATTATCGTTCTCTTTGGGTTCAATTTTAGCATGCACCAAAACCAAGGCACTAAACAAATGCCATGTACAACTACAAAATGCGAGATTACCATATTTTTTATTCAGTGTAATTCAACTCTCGTGTGTGCTTTAGTGATTTTTGTATTATAGATGAGTTTTTGGGTGAATATACAAATTTCTAAGAGTCGAAATGTTTGAGGAAATTGAGATGAATTTTGTTGAGTTTACTCAATTAAAAAATCTATAAAGGTGCAAGGAAATTGGGGTAGTTGAATAAAAAAATAAATTTAGATGTGATATTTAGTTGGTTTCAGTGCCAAAATACGTCCAGATTCTAAATCCTATAGATCTCTTTAGTGGGGGACAAATTCTTGGTACGCTGCAACAGTACTGCTAAAACAAATATGGCCAATCTTAAGGTTGTGTTTCGGTACGGGTAATAAAAGTTTGTAGCAAACAGAGGTTCATCAAATGAGGTTTGAAGAAAAAAACATGTCATTAGGGAGAAATAATTCCATGTTTGTGGAATTGGAAACGTATGAATGGAATTGCAATGAAATTCAATTTTGTCAAAGTCTTGCGAGCTGAAGCATTGCTCTAGTGTTATTTGAAAACCTTTTATCTATTTTAATTGCTTGTTCATATTAGCTCAAAGATCCAAGAAAGCAAGCATTTGACATTACAAATTGGGATGTATACACCAACCACCCAAAAAAACTAATCAACCAGCACAAATGTTTGCAAAATAGACGAACCCATTCCTTAAACTTCCATGTCATTACCTTCAATATTTGCCGTTGCCAAATTCCTTTCCAACAAGATGCTCACAACTCATACAGCCACTTTCTTTTTGATTATTGAAAGCTTTTGGCTCCTACGATGTCAACTTATTCCTTCCCAAAGACACTCCCGATAAGCCCAACCCATCAACGGAAAGAAAATACAATTATTAAACTTAAATCGCTCCCTACTTCAAAAATGGTGGTGGAGACTTGGAAATGAACCTAAAGCTCTGTGGTCGAGAGTCGTTAAGGATAAACATGATCATATGGCTGATTTAGGGTGGAGAACTTGTATGCCTAAGGGAGTCATGGTGTCGGTCTTTGGAAGAATATCTACTCAACAATGCAGGATTTCTTCTAACTCTGTCAATTCAAGATAGGCAAAGGTGATAGAGTTCGTCTATGGGAAGATAAATGGTATGTTCAGGGACCTCTTTATTCTCTCTGCCCTGGCTTATATAACCTTTCTATCACTAAGAATATGTATGTTCTTGATACTCACCTGCGCTGAAACCGATGGTTTAAATTGGGATTTAGGTCCGAGCCATAGAAAGACGCTTGTATGATACACGGATCTCTCGAGTTGTCGATTGTTCTTCTGTTACTTGATTCTATTGTTTTGTTTCCTGATCAGGAAGACCAACTTATTTAGCTTGGAGATAAGAAGGGAATATACACTGTTAAGGCGGCATATCTGAATCGATCTCATGGTACTGTGCACTGTCCTCCTTTCTCGAGTTCAACAGATGCTGGTCTAGAGCTTGGCCTCATAGGGTTAGCTTTTTTCTATGGCAAGTGTGTCTTAATAGACTGTCAACTTTGAGTAACTTGCACAGAAGGCATTCCGTCTTGGATACCCCTAATCTATGTTACCTATGTGGGAATGATGTAGAAACTGAAGACCATCTACTAGTTCAATTCCCCTTAGCTTCTCGTGTCGGAATTACTTCATTGATGCTGCCCGGTAGCCCTAAGCGTACTAGAAATTCTCATCAAGGAGGTTGTTGTAGGCTGGAAAAGTTTTTCCCTTTCTTTGGGTCTTCAACTATGGAAACGTCTCCCCAGCCGCCATTCCATGGGGTCTCTGGGAAAGCTCGAAATGCTATCGCATTCTATGGGAAGATTTTCAACCTTCATAATGTTATTCGAGATATAAAAATTGATGCGTTTAA